>PVHP010044835.1:0-13904 GCA_004024765.1 Zapus hudsonius | reverse complement strand
CACCCATCGGAGGCAACCATATCCCAACCACAATGGCACCTTCGGCACTCTGCAAATCCCCTCATGATAAGACTCATTCGTTCCTAATACTATGTCTATGTTATCTGCTGACAGTCACTTCTATAAAATCAATAGGTTCACTTCTCATTCTCCTGCTTTTATTAACCATTGGACCATATATTATAAATAGACTTATTTCCTTTATTAGAGAAAAAATTTCAGTAGTGCAAACCTTTGTGATCACTAAGGGCTATCAGCAACTCAGAACCTCAGAGGCAATATTTGAAGATTCAAATAGGCCCATAAGACAAGGGGGGAATGAAGAATCCATTTTATAAAGCAGACTCCATTTTGTAAAGCAGACTCTATTTTGTAAAGCAGACTCCATTTTTAGACTTACTTCCCCCTCCCTAAATAATGTCTGGTCACAAAGACCAGGAAATAAAAAAAAAACAACCATATAAGGAAGCATATGGCTGTCCTGGAATGTGGGCTGGCCCTGGGATGTGGCTCCAAGGAAGTAACCAATCAAGAGGCATACAGATACAGGAAAGGAGCCAATAGAAATACCACACACCCTGTGATCTGAGCTGTATTATAATTAGATAGCTTCTGTCCATAAATACCCTGCTCCTTTGTTCTTCCGGGCTCCATCTTGCCTGGACATTCATCTGCCTGCTTCTGGAGCCCGACTGTGCAGCCGAAGAATAAAATCCTCTTGTTTTTGCATCTGCTGGTGTGGTTATTGGAGTTTTGGGGTACGCTCTCCTGAGAGAGGCCTTGGGGGTCTTTCAGGCACAATGGGGTTGTGCTGCTTAAAACTTAAAGGTGTAATGATGACTTTTCTACTAATCTTATTTTATCCAGGATCAAGTTACTAAGTAGTTTGGTCCTGACAAGCTTTAATGAAGAAGATAGTGTTATTTATTTTGAATAGTGACTGTAAAAGATGAAGTCAGACATTATTGCTCAAAACTTGTGCACTTTTCCTTATGCAACTCTCAACTTTTCTAGGCATTAAGAAACAATTCCACTATGGAAAGCAGTGTTGAAGTTCCTGAAAAAGATGCATATAGGACTACCAAAATAACCAATTATCCATCTACTGAGCTTCTACCCTCAAGATTCTTCATGTCAGCACAGAAACATTTGCTCAGCCATGATTATAATGGCCCAATTAATAGTAGCTAAGAATTGGAATCAACCCAAATGCCCATCACAGCATCAATTGATATCAAAGTTGGAATTCATATACGCTATGGAATTCTACTCAGCTTTAAGAAAAAAAAAGACATAACGAAATTGAAAGAAAAGTGGATGGATTTGGAACACATCATACTTAGTGAACTCACACAAGACTAGAGAGACAAACACAGAATATTCTCCCTCATCTGCAGTTCCTAACAAGGATAAACTTAAATAGTAAACAAACTTGGCAGATGAATTGAGAGACTGACAAAGGGGACAGAAAAAATTGTAGGGGGTGGAGGAAATGGGAGGGTATGTGGGGAGATATACACTATTCTAAACCAATAATGAATGGGCACCATAAAATCCTGACTTTCATAGAGTAAATTCTCAAAGAAGCTGGGGACATCATCTGGTAAGATGGGCCCTGAGTAGGATGGGAGGAAGCCTAACTTCAAGGTAAATTGCTCTGGCCTATAACTCACTGTTCCAGGAATTGGTTACTTCTCACACTGAGCTACTGATTGAAGAGACCCACAAGGTCCCATTAACAAGACAGGCTTTTGATGACTGACACCCAGGCAGGAGATGAGCCACCCCTAACTTCTCATCTAGGGACCAAATGAAACCTCTGAGGTAGTGGCAAGATGAGCAAGAGAGCTACATCCAGAGCAAGTCAGATAACCTATGATAGGGTAATGGAGACAGACACCAAGATTATCCAACACAGTCCAAAGCAGAAATCCAGAGACTCTTAAGATCTCAACAGTAAAGCAGACTTAGAACTCAACCACCATGACTCAGAGAACTTAGTGGAAGAGAGAGCAGAAAAGATTGTAAGAGCCATGGTGGGGGAGAATAACCAGAGTCATTGCCCCCCCCCCCCCAACAACACACAGAGAAAAAAAACTTGATACTTCTTATACAATTCTTAACCAACTGTCCCATGAACCAGTCCAGCAATCATACAGAGGGAGGACCAGAGGTTGGAGACAGAGAAGAGAGAAACGGGGGTATCATCATATTTCTAATACAACCTACCTGATTATTAACAATAAATAAGTTTAGAAAAGAATTCATATCTATTATAGTATTTATAACATGTATGTTTACAGTTTTGAAAAATCTCCTCTTCAACTTTATACTTGCTTTCCTCCTCATTGAAAATCAGAGTGGCCTGACCAATTCTTAACAGATGAGAGTGTGGGAAGTGGTATGATTATTAAAGAAAAATGGCTAAGCTGTATATAGCTGGTGAAAGTGATAGCTTACTCTAGATTCTGAAAGCTCTTTCTGGCAATGATTCATATGCTGCTTAGAAACACACAGAATATTTTGTTTTATGTTACAGATGAAATATTTTAAGTAAGACATTGTACCCTAGATGGGTGATGGCTCATTCTTTCAAATCCCCTCCACAAGTTCATATGAAGTGGAGCAGACTGTCCTCACCTCATCTGTACAGCAGAGATCTTGGTTATTTTCTTTCAAGATGATTCTCCAACTTCTCTACTCTTTGTAACTAATATAACATATATAATATGGAAGGATGAATAAGTCCTTGAAAGTATATAAAAAGAAATATATAAACAGACCTAGAGAGATTGGTCAGTGGTTAAGGCACTTGCATGCATGGCCCAACTACCTGAATTTGATTCCCCAATACCCACATAAAGCCATATGCACAAAGTGGCCCATGCACCTGCAGTTTCTGTGCAGTTCATTTGAAATGGCTGGAGACTCTGGTTCACCCATTTACTCTCTGTGTCTCTCTCGGTCACTCTCTTTCTCTGTCTCTCTCTCTCTCTCTCTCTCTTTCTCTGTTTGCAACTAGCTAAATAACTAACTAACTAAATAAATAAATTTAAAACCAAAAATAAATAAATAAATACTTCCAAACAGAAGCATCCCACTTTAGGGCAATCAAATATAAAAGATTTTATGGCTAGTATTTACTTTATTTTTATAGCAATAGATAGCTTTAATAATATTTGTTAGATTTATTAATTATTGAAAAGCATAATTGAAAACTTCTTAACCTGCATTGTAGAGTCCTGGCAATTATTTTAGTCTTAATATAAAAGCACAGAGGATTTAAAGAAAAAGGAAATATGTTTAAACATACATTTAGTAACATGGAACTTTGGAAAGACTAATTACAATAGTGCAAAGCAAACCAGTCATTTGGTTTGATTATATATATATATATATATATATATATATATATATATATATATATATATATATATATATCCAGTGAATATATTTATATCCAGTGTTTTAATTTTGTTCTATCAGTATATGGCCTTATTCATGATAAGTTACATCACATTGTCAATAACCTTTTAAAGGGAGGTGTTTGTTGCAGGGGATATTTTATTGACCATAGCCTTAATTGAAAATTCAGCTTTGACTGTTAATTCTTTGATACATCATTGCTTATTTGCTAACTTTACAACAGTGTGAGTTTCTAAGAATTACACTTATCATATATCTTAAGACAGGCTCAACAACTTTGTTCCAATCTAGGAAGCAAGTATCTGTTTTCATTTTGGTTATAATTGACTTTACAGAGTTTGGAAGAGTGAATGGTCTCTCAAATGAGTCTGCAACCAAAATGAAATATCAAATACAGAAGCATACAAGGAAAAAGGAAAAAAAATGAGACAGATGTCCTGTATTATTGAAATTTACTAATTGCCTCTGTTAGTTAAAAGCTACCTATGTCAGTACTGCTTGCATTTCACATACGGCATCATTTTGTTGATGTCCACTTCATGCTTCTTCTACAGAGGAACAAGGTTAGAGAGTTGCAGAGTTTTCCTGGAGTGGAGACTATGATATACTGGGATAGCATACACTTTTGCAACTATGTGACAGAAAGCCAACTCAATGTCAGCATTTGTCAATTTTTTCATCCTGCTAAAAATACTCAAGGAGGCTGGAGAGATGGCTTAGCAGTTAAACTGTTAGCCAGAAAAGCAGAAGGATTCGAGTTTGACTCCCCATGATCCATGTAAAGCCAGATGCACAAGTTGGTGCATGGGACTGGAGTTGGTTTGCAGTGGCTGGAGGCCCTGGCACAACAAGTCTCTCTGTCTGCCTCTTTCTCTCACACACACTGTCTCAAATTCAATAAATAAATAAATAAAATATTTAAAAAATTCTCAAGGAAACTGCTGAGGGCAGCTGGGTTCATTTTGTTTCACAATTTCAGAGATTTCAGTTCATTCTCTGGTGTGTGTGTGGGGGGGGGGTGGAATTAAGCAGAATAGCTCAAATCACGGCAGCCAGGAAGCAAAAAGAAATAGAGAAGTGCCGGGGACAATGTTTCCTCCTAAGATGTGTCCCTGGTGATAGACTTCCTCCTGGTGGGTTTGACCTCTAAAGTTTCTAGAATCTACCAAGATAGCCTCATCAGGCCATCAACACTTGAGCCTTTTGGGGACACCTTCTATCCAAACAATAATAATGTCATGAACACATATAGCCACACAGGTGAATAAGAAAGAAGAAATGATTGTGATAGAAATAGCAAGTACAGAGTCAAGACATTGAGTGAAAGACATGAGACATGGAAGAAGACATATAGAATAATTTCACATACGCAAATAGACTACATTAAGCTGTAGTGAGAAACCATAAGTCAATGGTTACCTGAAGTCTGGCACTAAGATCACCACAAAGAATTAGAGAAAATTTTGTGAGATAGAAATAGTGTTCCATATGCTGCTTGTGACTACAATTATGTGGGTATTTTCCAGGAGCTGAATCTTGTTTTTATGTATATGACATCAATATATCTTAATTTTTAAAAGTCACTTACTCCCAAATAATGCATTCTGATTCACAGATTTCATGGAAATTGTGCTACATATCTCTGGGATATATTTGAACCTACGATCTGGGTAAAATTATAGTGCATAGTTTACAAAAAAATTCATGAACAAGATTTTGTAGGTATGTAATAAGTTAATATTTGCTCTTAAAAGAAAATGAAGAGGCATGCATATTTCATATTGAATCAAATTCTATACACAATTTGAGTGCTCACTGCTTACACAGACTCATATCAGATAAAAAATGTTTCTAGAGTGAGTTTGAAAAGATGTTAACATACCTTGTTATGATCAACACATTCTTAACACCTATATAATACTGAAAAAAATTAGCATTACATATGTACCTATGCACTTATGTATGCTTACCATAAAGGAAAGCAAGGAACAGCTACAAAATATTAGGAGTGAAAGGTTGGAGTAGAGAAAAATTAGCCTGATCATGATCAATATTTTTCTGGAAATGATAAACAACTGTTGAGGGAACTGAAATTGTAGTATAGAGTGATCACTGGGTAAGTAACAGGACTATGGTAGGAACTACAGTAAGGAACCGGTATCAATGATGATGGGAGAAGCCTGTAATTTCAGCATTCAGGAATGGGAGGCAGGAGAACTAGGACTTTAAGGTCATCCTTGGTTACATAGCGAGTTTGAAGCCATTTTGAGTTGGGCTACATTAGACCTCTACTTCAAAAGAATGAAAGAACACAAAGAATGCCAAAAGAAGGAGAGAGGAATGATTGGAAAGCAAGTTGAAAGAATTAAGGAAGAAAAGATTGCAAAGTGACACGGTCAATTTGCTAAAACAAATCAATGAATTTCTTCAGTCCCATACATTACATGGAAGTTGTATAGGTTACTTTCTCATTGGTGGGACAAAATACCCTACAACAAGCAAGGTAGGGAAGGAAAGAGTTTATTTTGGCATAAATTTCCAGAGGGTAGAGTTCTTCATGGGGGGGGGGTGGCAGAAAGCAAGGTACAAGCATGGAATCCTGACTCCATTCCTTAAGTCATCAGGCAGGAAGCTGATAGATGCAGGGAACAAGCCAGCTGGGCTTCCATACCTCAAGGCCCAGTGACTGTAACACATGACTTTTAGCAAGGAGCCACCTCCTCAACATTTCACAGCCCTGCCAAGTAGCAGCACTTTAAGGAAGAAGTCTATGGGTGCATTTCATTTAACCCAACCTAGCTGTTGTCTTCCAACATAGGAGATTAAATTTACCACTGGATTAAGAGTTGGGAGTTGGAAGGAGAAAATAGCACTTGTGGGAGTGAAATCAGTTAGTCATCAGTATTCACAGGGACCTGGAAGGCAAGCCCTGGGGAGGAGGACTGATCAAGCCAGAGAAAGGAGAATGAGTTAAGGATGGGCAGGTACCCTGAAATGGCCAAGAAAAGAGGATAAAAATCTTTGGAGGGTGAAGGTGGTTCATAGGAACTGAAATCTTAAAGGTACAGCAATGTGTTCTCTAAGAGATATGGGCTTTGCATCATATTCTGAGGGGCCAAATGTGAGCTTCTGAGCATTTAATTTTATGAGAAACAGAGCTGGGAGAAATAGCATACTTACTAATTTACCAAGCAACAATATGGAACTTGATAAGAAAAAAAAGTACCTAGCCAATTTGCTTTATAAAGATTAAGTAGGAGTTGAACATAAGAGACAGGAGCGACAGAGGAAGACTAAAGAGAAAACAAAACAAATTTATTGTGCATTGTTTTTGAGACATCTCACTTACAATCACTGGTATTTCTCTTCCGAATTATAATTACGTCTTTCTTGCCACCCATCTATCTTAAGGTACAAAGAAAATGAACTTGCTCCCAACTGGCTGTTTAGTTCATTGTAACAATAGTTCAGATGTGCTGACTAAAGCGATATTATAGTTTTGACATGTCAGTGAAAATGCCTAGCATGTTTAACATTCAAGTACAAAGCTTGGTCATTTTTCAAAATTCAGAGAATGCCTTTCTCATAGTTTTAGTACTGACCCACCTTGGTGAGATAGGTTTCATGAATAATACTAGGATTTACCATAGCATGGAAAGGAAAATAACGCTAAAGCTAGAGAACATTCCCCAAAGCTCAGGAATCCCTATTTTTATGGAATGTTCCATCAGAGCTTATATAGAATGCTATTATGAAGGTAAACTTTGCATACTTCAAATTGCTTTCACTTGATTTATTATAAAAATGGAACATTAATGAAATATACAAAGAATGCAAAATGCACTTGAATATTTATAAAGCATAATGGGAGTAAATGCTGAAGAAATCATTTTGTAGGTAAGATGTGATCTATTCAAATTAGACGGGAATGGTCTCAAAGACTATATGGTAAAAAGGTAGTGTGAATAAATAACTATAATGAAGAAAAGAAAGAGTCACGTGAACCATGACTTTTGTAGGTGATTCATCCAGTCTGTTTCCTGAAAGCCAGAAGAATTCTAAAAGTAGAATAAGACAAAGGAGAGAGGCAAAGCTGAGGCATGAGGTTAGTTCTCTGGGCATCACATAAACTGATGCAAATTCCATGAATAACTATGTCCACAGGTTCATGGAAGACCAGGGAAGGGGAAGGACACATTGTTTTTGTCTCTGGCAAATTGGCGAGAATGCCAACTGGCTAAACAAGCTAGCTTCTGGTATAGGAAGTGGTATTCCAAGATTATTTAATTTTTTAGAGAGAGTAAAATCAAGATGCTTCAGTGAAAGTTCTAAATATGTAATTTTTTCCAAATTATTTAAAAATTCAAACTAAAGAAAAAAGTTCAAATTTAAATGGTATGAAAAATGCCTGCTAGCTAGATAGGCTGAGTTTGGTTTGTTTTCTCTTGTCTCAGGAGTTTGAAGGCGCGTTACTTCCTGTGATGCTAGTGGCCTGCTCTGTGCCATTACAGAGCATCACAGGATTCCCAGAGCACAATAGCACAATGAGAGTGATTCCTGACCATTACATCTCAGGATGGTGATGACACCCAAATGAGACAGTGTAGAATGCAATCTGGAGAGCTCTAAGAGTTCCTGAAAAATACCTTTATCATTTACGAGGGTGATTTAAAAATCCAAACAAAGATTGATTACTAGTCAACAAATAGCTCATTCCCTTGTTGTTACCTCTGTTTCATCATACATAATGGCTTGTTTTACTGTCTTTATTGGAAGTTATTATCACTGTAAAGTTTGGTATAATATCATGGTGTAACTACAATTTATCATTTGGCCATACTCATAGGAAGTTGGTAGTTGTTAGCAGGCATTATTTAGGCTACTAAATTTTGGAGTGCCTGGTCCCATGAGATTGGTCATGGTTTTGATATGGCTTGCTGATTGTTTTAACTAAGCTTAATTTTCAGAAAACCTTTTACACATAGACATAATTTTGATCATAAATTTCTTCCAGCACCTTCCTTTATTTCCCACATTTCCTTTGAACAAATCACTTCTTTCAGTCTCTTCCTCTCCTATTTTGATGTTTTTTCCCCTTTTCTATACATGATGGAGTTTTGATGGGCCCTGTGTTGTGCAGATCTTGTGAAAGTAATGACCGTCACTGAGAAGTCATCAGTGTAATGACCACCTCATGAGACGACAATATTGCAGAGCGCCCCTCCCCTCATCTGCCTCTTCCATTCATTCTGCCTGTTTTGCAATATTCCCTGGATCTTAGAAGGGATTTTATAGGTATCTCATGTAGCACTGAACACTCAACCGTTACTTATTAACAATATTTGTATGAATTGTGAGTCTCCAAAATATGTACCACCATCTGAAAACTTTCTTCTCTGACCCAAGATGAGAGCAACACTAACTTATGGGCATAAACATTACTATTTAGAGGAGAAATTGATAATTACAACATACCCCTTCTCCTAAACACCAGTAGCAGCTTCCTCCTTAGAGCTTGTGACAGTCCTAGGCATAGGCTTTATACTAGGTTTTCAGTGTCAGGCATGAATTTATTTCATAGGGATGGTCTCTAATACAACCTGCAAGCTGTTGGTTACCCCCCACATCAATCAGGACACTATAGTACCAGTGGACACAACATGGTGAGTTGTGTGACTTGCAGGTTCCAGTACTGGTTAAGACTGTTGATGGCTCCCGCCCACCCCAGCAGGCTGAATAAATGGAATAAAACAAATTATTTTAAATATTTTGGTTAAATTTTTGATATCTTTATGTAACCAACTATTTAACCAAGATATAGCATTTCCAAATTTTATGGTTGTATATTTTCTCAATATTATCTTACATAATAATACATAATTAAAATTTTGGGTCATGAAAGAAACAGTATTTTGATTTCTTCTTTTTTAGTGCATGTAGCATGTGTGAGGTTACGTGATGTATATGTGTTGTATATACCACACATGCATAAAGATGCACATGTCCTGTCCAGAGAATGCAGATATCAGAAGATAACATTAGTGTCTTCCTCGATTGCTCACTGAGCAGTGTGGATACTTCTCAAAAGATTTAAAACAGATCTATCTTTTGATACAGCTATATCATTCCTGGACATATATATTTCTTTTCTTTCTTGATCCTCCTGCCTCGATTTCTTCAGGAATTTCCTACCAGCAAGTGCCTCTATGACTGGATCACTCTTTTATTTCTTAAAATTCCTACTCTACAGGATTTTCATGTCATCCATTATTATAATGGAAGTATATTAGAATAAATTTTAGTTCTATCTTTTCATGGTACTACAAAGATTCCATTTTTTCTTCCTGCTATAGAATGAGTTATAATCTAGTTTAAAAATACTGCATCAATCATTTTTGCAAATCTATCCATCTTAGAGTATATACTTATTCCAGTTCTTGTATTTTTGGTTTTCTGGCCTTCCTTACTTTTATGTACTGAAGTGGTCAGAGGGTCGTATACTGCATGTATCTTCAACCACCATATACCCTGGTTTCAAAGTGGATTAATGACAGTGTCTCTTTGATGTGCTCTCTTTTGATTTCCTTATTAGAATTCCAATTCCATAATTACCCTTACCAGATAGGTGTGGAAAGGCAGCAACAGTACCTAAGCTTAGAAGGTAAGTCATGATTGCACTAACTTCTTCTGTGATAGTATATGGAGAGTGTGTGAGGCAGATCTGACCAATTAAATGTATATCTTCTGGGCAAGATAACCAGAGAGAAATTATTGTTCATAGTAAAAAGAATTAGTTGAAGATATGATTAGTCTTTGTATCACATATTATTTTTCCTGCCTGGGCCACTGTTGTATGAGCAGATTATATTTCATAATAAAGGTATAGTTGGGAGAGAGATAATCAGAAAAAATAATAACGGAGAAAGAAGTATTACACTTTAAATAAACAATAAAATCCTTATGCAATTATATAATTAAATTTCTAAAGACTTTTCATGATTTATGAAATATTACATTAAAGATACTAGACTATTTGCATTGTCTTACATTGTTGCCTCTGAAATTTGAGACTCCCCAAGCCTTTGTAGAGAGCTTTACCATATAAGACATGAGGTCCAGATTTCATCCTGTGTTGATTGAATGGCTGTGGCTCTGGGTCCCTTGTTCATCCCGTCATTCTCAAAGGGTTTCCATATGGATCCTCCACGATATGACTGTGGTGGCTTCTCTCTTGCCAGGATCTCAGCTATCTGCCTACAGTCAGATGGTAGGATTAGATTGGCCACAGCTCTCTCACTTTATCCTGAAAAATGCAAACATAATCTCCATCGGAGAGTGAGATCAGTACAGGTTAATAAATAGACACAAATCTGGATTACCTAGATTCTATTTTTAGTAGCCTCCCCATCAATTGCTCCCATATTGCATCTTTTCTTGTGAGCCCAAGAGTACGGGATCCCGTGCCTATTGCCCTGAATCCCCAGTTCCAGTCAAGGGCTCGCCCTCACTAAGTAGAATATTTGGCCCAATCAAAAACCTGTTGATTGTCTAACCCAGGCCCAGGTTTCTCCATTGCATGAGTGCTCCTTTCTTGGTTCACTGTTCTCTCCCAGTAGGAGGTGTGGTCAGCCTACTCATAGCTGCAGATTGTGTTTCATGCCAGTGGTCTCTGTTTACTCCAGCTGCTGTTGATCAGCTTCCCATGGCAGCTTGTGCAGTGTCTTCCAGCACTGCACTAACTGGCATCTGGGAGCTGGTTACCATTCCGGACCTTGAAGGGTCTCTTGATGCTGATCAGTGGCATTTTTGTGGTTTCTTTGGCAACAGGGTTTTGCCTCAGGGCTGGGGAGGGCACTCAAGAGCTTTGACAGAATTCTGTCTTGTTGTTGGAACCTCATAGGTCAATAGTCAAAAACTTTGGTCAATAGCTCAGTGAGGGAAGGAACCGGTGGCTGGGACCAGGGGTTTTCAGACTGATCAATTATTCACAGATTAGACTGTCTCCCCTACTACTAATGTCCCCTCTTGCCAGTCAGCACCCACTACTTGCACAATAGGTTACAGTATGCTCATGAGGATTTTATGTTTTTGAACCCAATTTGGTTTAGCTTCATGCTTGAGCCAATCCCCACCCCCCATCCCTTACCCCTCATTCATAACCTCTCACTTCTTTCTACTAGTCTGCATAGAGTTTATGGTTATCCTGGTTAAGGACCACATATGAGGGAGAATATGAGGCATTTGATTCTCTGTTCTTTTGAGTGTTCGTTTAGTAAGATCTGCTGGAAGTCAGACCATTTTTTCCTAAATTTCTATATGTCATTTTTCCTTTCAGCTGAGTAAAATTCCATCGTGTAAATATACCACAGTTTCTCTGTCAATTCCTCCATAGATGGGCATTTGGGCTGATTCCAATTCTTGGCTATTATGAATTGAGCTGCTATAAATATAGTTGTACAAATGTTTCTGCATCAAGATGTGACATCTTGTGGATAGATGCCTAGTAGACGGATAGCTGGGTCCATTGGTAGTTCTATGTCTGTTCTATTCAGAGGTCTCCACACTGCTTTCCATAGCGGTTGAACAAGTTTGCAATCCCACCAGCAGTGATTAAGGGTTCCTTTTTCCCACATCCTCACCAGCAACGACTGTTGTTGGTTTTCTTTATGACTGCCATTCTGACAGGGGTAAGGTGATATCTCATTGTCGTTTTGATTTGCATTTCCCTGATGCTTATGGATGCTGAGCAGTTTCTCAGGTGCGAAAGGTCCATTTGGGTTTCCTCCTCTGTGATTTCTCTGTTGCGATGAGTGCCCCATTTTGTGTGGGGGCTTATTGGGCTTTTGTTATTAATTTTTTTTTGAGTTCTCTGTAGATTCAAGATATTAGGCCTCTGTCTGAGTTGTAGCTAGCAAAAATCATCTCCCAATTTGAAGTTGGGTCTATTGACTCTGAACAGAAGCTTTTGAGCCTGATCAGGTCCCATTGGTTAAGTGACTGTTGCACTTCCTGGGCTACTAGAGAGTTGCTCAGGAACTTGTTCCCTATGCCTATCTCCTATAGGGTTCTGCCTATTTTTTCTTCCAGGGTGTTTAGGGTTGTATGGTTAATATTGAGGTCTCTGATCCATTTGGATTTGATCTGTGTGAATGGTGAAAGGAGTGGGTCTATTTTCATTTTTTTACACGTGTTTATCCCATTTGTCCAGCACCATTTGTTGAAGATGCTATCTTTGGCCCAGAATACATTATTGGCACCCTTGTCGAAGACTAAGAAGCTGAAGTTACTTGCATCAAAGGCTGTGTCTTCAATTCTATTCCACTGGTCAGACTGTCTGTTTTTCTGACAATACCATGCTGTTTTAGTTACTATGGCTTTGTAGTATGTTTTAAAGTCCGGTATGGTGATACCTCCTGCGAAATTTATTTTTGCTCAGAATAGTTTTGTCTACTCGAGGTCTCTTACCCTTCCAAATAAATTTTTAGATTATTTTTTTCTATGCCTGTGAAGGAGGTTGGGATTTTTATTGGCATTGCATTGAATCTGTAGATTACTTTTGGCAGGATTGTCATTTTTAGTATATTGATTCTCCCTATCCATGAGCATGGAATGACTTTCCATCTTGTCACATCCTCCTCTATTTCCCTCTTGAGTGTTTCTATATTTACCTTATATAAGTCTTTCACTTCCTTGGTTAGCAATATTCCAAGGTATTTAATTTTACTTGAGGATATAGAGAATGGGACAGTTTCTTTGATGTCTTTTTCCAAATGTTTGTCTTCTGTATATAGAAAGGCTACTGATTTTTGTGTATTAATTTTGTATCCTGCCACTCTGCTGAAGGCATTGATCACCTTCAGCACTTTACTGATTCTCTTCTTTGGGTCTGACATATATAAGATCAGGTCATCTGCAAAGAGGGACAGTTTGACTTCTTCCTTTCCGATTTGTATCCCTTTTATGCTATTCTCCTGTCTTATTGCTTGGGCTAGAACTGCAAGCACTATGTTAAAGAGCAGTGGTGAGAGTGGACACCCCTGTCTTGTTCCTGAGTTAAACAGGAACTCCTTGAGTCGTTCCCCATTGAGGATGATTTGTGCTTTAGGAGATCTGTATATAGACTTTATCATGTTGAGGTATAGGGCATCTATGCCTATTCTTTCCAGGATTTTGAACATGAAGTAATGTTGAATTTTGTCAAAAGCCTTCTCAGCATCAACTGAGATGACCATGTGGTTTTTGCGATTAAGTTTGTTAATGTGATGAATTATATTTATCGACTTTCGTATGTTGAACCATCCCTGCATCCCTGGGATGAAGCCGACTTGGTCAGGGTGAATTGTACTCTTTTTTAAAAAAAAATATTTTATTTATTAATTTTCAAGCAGAGAAATACAGAGAGAGAGAGAGAGAGAGAGAGAGAGAGAGAGAGAGAGAGAGAGAGAGAGAGAGAGAGAGAACACACCAGGGCCACCACC
>PVHP010044834.1:0-13888 GCA_004024765.1 Zapus hudsonius | reverse complement strand
GAAAATAATGCTAACAGTTTTGTCTGAGATTCCCAGAAAGTATTTGGAGAAAGGTCATACACATCCCAACATAAAATATCTATGTACTGAAGGAAGGAATCTATCTCTATTTCATCAACTTTCACAGCAAATGTTGGGTTGGAATTTTTGCTTTTCAGCTGCTAAGAGGCTTCAACCAGACTCCCAAGTGAGGAGCTCCTTTCTCTTCCCATGACCCCATAGTTTTACTACCCTGTCTGAAAAGACCTTGATCTGTCTTCCTAGGCATAGGTCCCCTTTCTCCTCTAAAAGGGCCTCAAGTTTACCTAGGGATTGAAAAGTAAGAATCCAGTATTTTATTTATTTTTTTTTATTTATTTATTTTTTTAAAAATATTTTATTTATTCATTTTCAAGCAGAGAGAGAGAGAGAGAGAGAGAGAGAGAGAGAGAGAGAGAGAGAGCGCACACCAGGGCCACACCTTGTGGGTCTGGCTTATGTGGGACCTGGGGAAATGAACCCGGGACCTTAGGCACTGGAGGCAAGTGCCTTAACCGCTGAGCCATCTCTCCAGCCCAAGAATCCAGTATTTTAAATAGAATGATTTTGAGGTGAACTGTAAGAAGAGGGACTCTTCTGGTGTCTGATGTCAGTTCCCTGGAGCTTGGCATGTTGTTTCATACATGGGAAATGGAGGCAGAATGTTCTAGCCTCTCTAACATCCTCTGTTCAGGTCATATGTCTTTTTTTTCGATCACTTTCCTCCAAACATGTTTCCTAGTGAAGCATTATATTCCTCATGAAATTAAGATTTTTTTTTCCTCAAAACCAATTGTTTGCTTTTTTTAAAAAATAGCTTCCATAAGGATCTCTATTGGTTTGTGAACAATATAACATGGTATTTAGAAAATAGTCACCTACCGAGAAGCTTCCTTGAGATGCTCACGTGTGCCTTTGCCCTGCTGGACTGTCCATCTCGGCCTCCACGCCCTTGGTGAATTGAATCACTTTCAAATCACTTGCAAAATCCCAAGGGAGGAGTGGCTCTTGGGGTGTCTGCATGCCAATTCTCAGATTGCATTTTACCAGCCTTTTCCTATGCCTCCTCTGGCCACAAGTAAAGAAATAACCAGAAATCTCCTGTCCCCTGGTCCTTATTTAAGAGTAGAACCAATTGTGTTATTAGAAAATGGGACACAAGAATCAGCCCAAGCCAATGACATTCACAATAGAACCATATCTGAGTCACATGGGAACAGGCTTTTTTTTTTTAAATGGCTTTGTCAAAAAAAAAAAAAAAACAACCTCAAATGCAGAAATAATCATTATTTGCTCTAAAATCCAAATGTATATTTTCTATCCTTTTTATTTACAATATAAAGTGCTTTTCTCAGTAAATCAACAAATGTGAGTATTCATGTCACCAAGTGCTGATGATTAAAAATAATTACTTTAATAGGAGCTGGCCCAATGCCAAACATGATGGAGCTTTGCATTTCAAGCCTGATCATGGATAATTTACATCTCCTTTCACACCAATACCACCACTCCTAATGGATTCTATTTTAGTCTTCATGAATTAATAGAATTTAGTGCTTAATTCTCTATATTATAGTCCACTGTTCACTTTTAGAATCCATGGAAAATCTTTTTAAAAAATATCCACAATGGCTCAATGCCACATAATTTTTCAAGATACATCTTTAAGATGTTTGGACAAGAAAACAGAATAAAGAGATAAAAATCGCACCAGGTCTCCTGCTGCCCAGGAGGGCACTGCACGGGAGCCTTTGTGCCCTGCTGATATCCTGGCTGCCTTAACTATACCTTTCAGCAAGAGAAGACAGGATCACCTCCTCTTCTGAATTTTCCTTATCCCTTTGAAGTTTCATATATAATAAAAATATGTCAAAACAGGATTGCGAAGGATTGTAGCAGATTTTAAGTGTTTACATTTAACAGATTAGCACCTCAATGGGGAAAAACAATATAATTGTATTCTTCAACAGATAATTCCAGGACTTATGAACAAGATATGTCTTA
Organism: Zapus hudsonius; assembly: GCA_004024765.1. NCBI lineage: Eukaryota > Metazoa > Chordata > Mammalia > Rodentia > Dipodidae > Zapus > Zapus hudsonius. The sequence goes on along the minus strand of PVHP010044834.1, from coordinate 11,866 downwards.
ACATATGATCCGGTTCCATTTGGGTAATTTTTTACAGTCTTGGCTGTATAGCTCTGTGACACTCTATGGACAAGTGACAGCCTAGAGGCATTTGAAGATAACATCAGTATTAAAAATGTAATATGACCAAGTGAAGGGAAGGTCTTGTCTCTCAGCTAAACAGATTTGTACAAATACTCCAGTAGACGTGTCTTCAAAGTTGTTACATTACTGATAAGATGGAGGAGAAAGGTGGGGGTCATTCCCAGGGAGTTTAATCAGAAAATGTGGGAGTATTAACCAAAGAAGGTGCAGCTTGAGGTAAGGGGGGACTACTGAGGCTGGGGGAGCAGAACAGAGGGGTACCGAACGATGGTGCTCCAGGCTTGATAAACTGAGGCCAGCTCCCTGGGAGCGTTCGTGGAGAAACTTGAGCTCTGCTGGCAGCGTGGTACAGATGCACCTGCTGTCTGTGTGGCACTCCAGTCTCTCTCTCTCTGACAGTGGGGAAAGCCATGGTAACTCAGGGAGAACCTTCTTCATACGATCTCCTTTGATCATCATGCTGAAAGCTCATGGAATCTTTTGAGAAAAGCACAGTAGCACCATTTTGTAGAAAAAGGTGAGTGCGGAAAGAAAAGCCAGGTGTGGTGGTGCCCGCCTTTTATCCCAGCACTTTTGAGGCAGGGGTAGGAGTATAACCTTGAGTTTGAGGCCACCTGAAGACTACATAGTGAGACCCAGGTCAGCCTGGGCTAGAAGGAGACCCTACCTGAAAGAAAGAAAGAAAGAAAGAAAGAAAGAAAGAAAGAAAGAAAGAAAGAAAGAAAGAGAAGAGAAGAGAAGAGAAAAGAAAAGAGAAAAGAAAAGAAAGGGAAAGGAAAGGAAAGGGAAAAAAAAGAAGAGTAGAATTTGAGATGTGAGGAGGGCCTATATTTTATAGCTTGGTTGGAAGAATCGGGAATGACTTACCTTGCTTTCAGAAGAAAACGCATTCTCATCAGATTACCAAAGAATGAAGCTCTTTTGTATAATTTCAGAAAAAGAGGGAACTCAATTCCCCAGGACCAGTGTGCTTTCTCACTTTGCCTGTCATAGAATATATCTCTCAGGACAGCTCTGGACAGTGACACTCTCTGTCCTTAGCACAAGCAAACGACAGACTTTACTGACCATCCATTTGACAGTCACTGCATGAGAGCCAGGCAGGCAGTTAGCTCACTAACCCGGAATCTTCCCTGCACCAAGCCACACGCACCTCTCGTCAAACAAAGGGATGTCAACTCTGTCCTACAAACTCTCTTTTTGCAATCAAACACATCCAGCCTGAACTGCTTTGAAATATGCATGCATTAAGATAAACTGTGTTCTGCAAAAGAATCTTTAGAGAAAATCCTCTATTTACCATACTATGCATGACTGGATGAACATGATTAAAATCAGATGCATTATGGGAAAGTACATGTACAGGGAACAGAGGTTTACATAACCTAAGCCTGCCAATAAAAACAGAAAACCCACTTACACCACTAGCAACTAACTCCTCCTCCTCCTCACAGTAACCTGAAGTGACAGTCACTCAAGGAGTGAGTTTCCCCTGCGTTGTCTGGTCCCTGTACTTCTGCTTTAAATGGAACTTCTTGCTGCTTTGCTCCTTGTGGATGATGTACTTTTCCAATTCTTTAAATAAGATGCCACGAACTTTCCAACACCTGTTCTAGTCAAGAGCACTGGGAACCAAAGGGCTCTAAGGCACTCGTGATTAATGGGAAGAGTGTGGAGTACCAAACCACTCTTCTCTAAGACCAAGGCTCTGATACTTGCTATGGTAACTGAAAAAATTGCCAACACACACACCACACACACTCACGCACACAACAAACATAACAAAAAGAAATAACTGAGAAGTTATTAGGGAAGGTAAGAAGAAAGAAGAGGAGAGGAAGAGAGAGAGAGAGAGAGAGAGAGAGAGAGAGAGAGAGAGAGAGAGAGAGAGAGTCTATGGCTACACTTAAACCTTCTGCTTTATTTTCCTCTGGGCTCACACTCTACCCCTGGCCAAGACAGACTGAACTAGGAATACCCTAAAAGATTTATCTTATACAATGATTGAGTTTATTCTCTTTATTTGCAGTCTTGTTAAACAAAAAATAATATCCATGGACCCTTGGAGATAAAATTCGTTTTTAGGACACATGGCATTTATTCTTCAAGTGATGGCAATTGGAAAGGGAGTCTCACATGAACGTGTTCCAACAAGGGAAAAACTCAGGACTCTTGCTAAGGGAAGTCTTGAGGTCCTCTTGGAAGAAGGACCTAATCAATCGAGGAGGGAAGCAGCCACACAGAAACATACGCAGTGAGGGAAACTCAGAAACCACGGCAGCTCTCACAGCCATGCATGCCTGTGCTCTGCTATGACAGTGCTATAGTACTTTAAATACAGTGTCCCATTTAGTCCCTTCAATAGCTCTTTGAGTGTTTCTGGTACAGAGGGCAGGGCAATCATATCCATTCGAGTACAGAAGCTTGCTGATTGGTCCCCAACCTTCAAGCTTGGAAGTGTTGGAGTCAGCATTTGAATTTGGCCTGGGTTGGGCACCAGGAATCATACAAGTTTCTCAAACCCAGTAGTCCAGCCCTCTGGCCACTTTCTTCTCCAAAGTTGCCCTCATAACATGCGTGGCTCAGAAGTGGGGGTGGAGATAGTGGCCTTTTCCCTGTGCACGACAGAATTGGGGTGACTGATGTTCTTGAGTTCAGTGCTGCTGTAGCTGGAGGGGTGGCTTTGGTCGCTTCATGCTTCTCTGTCTTTCTCCTTCCCTGCTGAGGGCTGTTTCACAGTGGCAGCAGACAAGTGCCTAGGGGGCCTGATCTGGGCTCCTGTACACTCTGTCCTCTTACCATGGAAGTCACAGAGTCAGACCTTCTGGGCCCAGAAACTCTTCCTGCTACAAAGCAGCTTGTTCTGACTTCATTTGAATGACACATTTCCCCAGGGACCTCTTCCTCCTGTTCCCTGTGTTAGGGCTTATCCGCTTCAAAACTGATGGCTCATTGCTGATCCAAAAGTTTGCTTACAATGCTATTTGAAGAATAGAAAGTAAAGGAGATAAAGAAAACCATAAATTCACTTTGTAAGCAAGTCCACTCCTAACACTCAGTTGTGGGTTGGGGCTGAGCCATGACAGGGCTGGAACCGATTATTCAATCCATGGTTTATGTAGGTCAGGGTAAATAACCCTAGGCACAGAAAGGTCAGCGTTTCTGATGGGTGAGGCATGTGATGCAGAGGGTGATTCATCAGCACTAGAAGCCCAAGCCACACAGATAGAACCCAAGCTGCCCTCCGAGTGTCAAGCCAGCCACCGGGATCGCTCGGACTTGAAACCAGAGGCAGTTTTTATGGGTACTTTGTAACCAGGGACATCAATCGTGGTACCTTAGCTATTGAACATTCTTTCTTAAAAACACCTTCTGCATCAATTCTCTATCATATAGGGGAAAAAAACACTAACAGTGAGTAGATTTAAGTGGAAAGATGAGAAACATATGCAGCTTTCCCTTTACAAATCTTAAAGACATTGTCAACTAACATACATATTGAAATGCAACTTATTGTATTTTATCACAGTAATGAAAGTGCATCAGACAGTGCTGGACTTCTTGGTTTTCAACTATTCAGTCCATCTCATACTGCTTTCTTTATTCAATGGTATGTTCTACAACATTGTAGCCTTCGGTACAAAACACAGGCACAGACATCTGAGGATTAAGTTGTAATTGTATTGGGATTACTCAGGGTCTATTATCAATGTCCACTGTGTAATGATCACGGAGATATCTTAGAACAGGCAAAGAAGCTGAGGATATGTTGAGAAGATGGAGAGCAGCTCTATTTGGCTCACCCATGCTTGAGTTATTATCCTAGGTTGGTGGGAGGGAGGGTACAGCGCATTGGGAGATGTCTCACACACAGAGCAGCTTGGACATGGTCCTTCAATGGCAGGATGGATGTTTCAGTAACACTCACATTTTACCCTTTGGTTCTGAACTTCCTTGAGAGCGAGGGTGGAGGAAAGTCATTTCTCTTGTATCTCGTGTGAAATGATCACCCATTTCTCTCCAAGACAGAGTGGGAAAACATCCTCAATTAAACCCAAACTAACTCCTAGAGGAGTGGTGACAAGTGAATCCAAAGGCTCCTTAACAAATAATTTGCAACAGTGACTATAAGTAATGGCAAACAAAATGTATTCAGGAGCTGGAGAGATGGCTTAGTGGTTAAGGCCTTTGCTTGCAAAGCAGAAGGACCCAAGTTTGATTCCCTAGTACCCAGGTAAAATCAGATGCACAAAGTGGCACATGTGTCTGGAGCTCATTTGCAGTGGCTGGAGGCCCTGGTGTGCTCATTCTATCTCTCTCTGTGCCTGCCTCTCTCTCTCTCTTAATCTCTCTCTCTCTTTCTCTATCTGCCTCTCTCTTTCTGTGTGTGTCTGTCTGTCTCTCAAATAAATAAAATATTTTTATAAAATGTATCGAGCTTGCTTGCTGTCTTACTGGCTTCCACAATGATTTTTTTTTCTTTTTTCCAAATCTTCAGTCAACAGCTTTTTTCCCCCCTTTTTTTGCAAGGAAAACATGCCAAAGGGAATTGTGCTCTGGCCTGAGCTGATCAGTCTAACTTTCAGTCTGTTTCAGAAGTGATTCAATAACTTGGATTCCGCAAAACGGCCCAGGCAGAGTGGGGACCAGATGCAGCTGCTTGTTCCGTTCTCCTAGAAACAGTGCCCAGGCCCATGTGTGACCCTGCTTCCCAGCAGGCTGCTTTCTTCTTCAGAGCCCAGAACTTGCTTAGACTGAGCTCTCCTGAATCCAAACACAAAGATAGGTCCTGGCAGCAAGAAACAAATGGAGGAATGCTGCACACACTGAAATTGGTAGACATTTATTTTGGACTCCAGGACCCAGGGGTTAAGATTGTGCACGAGATGACCAGGGGACAGTTTCACCTCTTGGACCCAGCTTGGGTTTGAATTACATTATCTTGACGTCCCAGGATGCCCTGCTTCCAGTATTTCTCTGGTTCAGAAGTCTCATTTTTTTTTACCATCACATATGTGAGTCAGTCTGAAGATAAAAGTTTGGATATAAAAAGACCAATTGGCCTTGGAGTCCTCAAGTGAGGCTATGCAATTTCCTCTTGAGGAATTCATGAGAGGGTAGTAGAGACACAGATGTTATAAACAGACAGGCACTACAGATATATCATCCACATCCTATGTGCCTTGGGAGAGCTGGTCCCATTTTCCAAGTGCTTTGACTGTTTAGTCACTAGGATGCCTGGCAGAAGGCTGAAGATAAGCCACTTTGCTCACGGGGGACAGCGTGACCTGTGCAGAATTGAGAGAGAATGGCAGGTTTTCTTCTTTTTCCATTTACTTTCTTTGAGGAAGGGCATCCATCTTCTAAGATCAATGCATTCGCCACTTTCTTGAAAAATTCTCCTCTTTCCTCACATCCCAAGGAATACACCACCCTCCCCAGGATCATGGGTCTGCACTCTGAGCTCTGTGTTGTCCCAGAATGTCTCCAGGAGAGCTCACAAAGGCTGCTGAGTTGATCAAAGATCCCATAGCCTGCAGTCAGGCCAGGATAGAAATGGCGTTCAACTCAACAGGAGAGACTGAGGTCAACTGAAGGAGACATCTTGGCTGCTCTTCTTCCCGCCTACAGCCCTTCCCCCTCCTCACTCTCAACCCTTCAAGTGTCTCTTTAGTCCTCAAAAGCAGCTCAACCTTCCACTTCTCTGTCAGCCTCCTCTAGCCCCTGCCTGTTGTTGGTGGCAACATCTCCTATCAGGAGAGCCATCTTCTCTTGCACTGTTTACCTGGGAGCATTCTGCAGCTTCCCAGAAATGACGGACTGTCGAGCTTACATTGTGCACACATGGAGGAAACATAGAGCTATGGAGCCTTGACCTTGGAGGACATGCTGGCTGACGCCCATGAAGTACTTACCAGGTACCAACCAATGTTCTAAAGAGCTCACACCCATTTGTCTGCACAACACTCCTCTGAGGCAGTTTCTTTTATTTTTCTTTCATTTCCTCAGCAACACAATAAAGATCTAGTAATGTGAAAGAGTGCTTGAAAGATTAAAAACGCAGCCGCACAGCTTCTGAGTATTGGGACAAAAATCAGAATTTTGGGCTCTGTTTTCTCCATAGCAAGAGTACATAGCATGGACTCAACAAATGATTTTGCATGAATAAATTAGGAAAAGAGCCTAAAAGAAATACTGCCAAATGTGGTTACCCAAAGTTTAAATTCCATGTGCGCATGAATATTCTGACGATCTTCTTAAAACGTAGATTTTTTTCTCTCATTTGTTCTGAAGGAGAGCCTGAGATGTTAACTTTCTAGCAGGACCCAGTGGATGCTGAGAGGGCCAATCCAATGGTGAAACTCTGACTAGCCAAGAATGGGAACTTCTCCTTTTGTATACTCGCTTTAAAGTAGCATCTATATTTATTTAAGAGCTCTAGTCTGTCCACTTGCCTGCAAACTGTAATTTAAGACTTTCATGACTACAAAGAAGACTAGGGAACATTGTTTAAAAATGCAGATGTTGTGATATCCGACTGAAATAAACAGGGAGAAACAAACCTGTATACTTAGATGACCAACAGAACAAGAGACAGTGAACAAGGTGTCAAGTTGGAAGCTTATTTTCAACTTTCTGGTTCTGGAATCAGCTAACTGACCGGGGACAGGGAAGAGGGAAATAGGGAATTGGAGACATCAACACATTATTCCCTTATTAAGTGTATCTAATTATGGATAATAAAAAATTATTTTACACAAAAAAAAATGTTTGATCCTTTCTAGAAATGGTGATTTGGTCTAAAGTACATCCTACGGACGTGAGGTGGTTTTTTCTTTTTCTTTTTTTTAAACAAGTATGTCCCCACATATGATTTTGATGCAGATGGCCTTTGGTTCGAGCTTGGGAACCAGGGCCCGGAATGAATAAGCTAAGTGGAAACACCAGTTTTCTACATAGTTCATCATTCTTCATCATCAGAGTGACGGATGTCAACGAAATGGTGACCATATTTTGTAGGAATTGCTAATGAAGACCCAGAGTCACACTATTTGGTCAGACCACTCTCTCACGGCTCCAAGAATGCCTTCCTGACTAGGAAATCCAGTCCATATGCGTTTTTTTTTCAGGAACACTTTAATAAATAATATTCAGGGAGCTAATGACATAGTGGACATATGGATACTATTTATTATTAAATTAGCTGGGACAAGGTGCCATTTAATGGGTTCTGCCTCTTAATTAATGGCATCTTCATAGAATGAAATGATGCAGCAAGGTCCACACCAAATTAGTAGTACTCTGGCTTCAATCTGGATGCTTAGCAAATCCTTTAATTTCTGTAGGGCCCAGAGGACACGTAGACCTATTTGAAAATCTCCAGGGATGGAAAACTTACAGCTCAATTTTTGCAGTATATTTTCTTCAGAGAGGTTATAAAGGGAAGAAGTGAAGGAGGCCACTGTTCTTCACCAATAACCTCTAGAGATAAAATATTCAACGGTTTCCCATTGTGATCATGATTAATAAGCAAGGAAAGCCAGTAAGACATGTATGTACTCTACATATTAAAGTTGGGATCATGGAAACTTCTACATTGATTTCTTAAGATGCTAATCGGTGGGTAGAATTTCTGTCATAAATATTTCTTAGGAAAACCCCAAATCCAGTTTGCTTCCTGTTCAGACAGAATGTCACAAAGCTCAAGCACAGAGTAGACGGAAGAAATAAATGAAATGTGAACTTTTCGATTCTGACACCGTACGTGTAGCACCAGAGCTGCTGACTGACTCACTCACACAGACTTGGGAGTAATTTTTCCTAAATGACCCCGTTGTGTTGATGGTTTGCTAAGCTTTGGTTACATGATAAAATAAAATGTAGGTCGCTTAAGGGAGGAAATGCTGAGGAAATAGACACTCCAAATATGGGAGCTATGTGTGGACTTCAGTACTCACTGTGTGTTGAAACATGACTTTTGTGATCTGGAAATCTGGCATTGTGCCAGGGAGAGCTCCCAATCAAATGGTGGTAAAACAGAGACCTGCATGCAGGGGTCTGTGTTACATGATATGCGTATCCACCCATCAGATCCTCTCAGACTAATTAAATGTGGGGATAGAGGAGGAAAGGGGCTTTGAGGACAGCCATCCAAACAGGCAAACATTCACCAGCACTGCATAGAGAGGAAGCAGCATTTGGTGCCATAGACACTCTTGGAACAAGGCACAGATGGAAACAACCAAAAAAAAAAAAAAAAGCCCAACACTGTCTTCTTGATTACTGACAATGGCTTCATCCCTTCTTTCAAACTGACATTTCTGGGTCTCATGAGAATCAATAGGCTTCTTAAGAAAAGATTTCCAAATCAATGAAGTACTAGTGTGACGTAGCCAAACCCTTCTGGTTAGGATTCCTGAATGCTGAGTCTACGTGGCCTGCTTAGAAATCACATGCAGTTAGCTGATTGCAGAACCAGAAAGTTAAAAATCAGCTTCCAACTTGACACCTTGTTCACTGTCTCTTGTTCTGTTGGTCATCTAAGTACAGGTTTGTTTCTCCCTGTTTATTTCACATTGGCATGTTTATTTGGATGATGAGTTTTCTGATTTATTTCTTCTACACCCTTAATCCATAGAATGGAAGAAAAGATACTTTACAATATTTACTGAATAAGCAAGCGAGTGAGCAAATTAATTTTGTCTGTGTTATCTTGAGACTTGCAGTACATTTTTTTTACATTGGGATATAGCTTTTTTGGAAAAGTATACTTTTCTGGGTATACTGATTTTTGAAAACATATATTGTTATTTAGAGTTTGTTTTTTAAATATTTCTCTTTTAAAATTTTTATTTATTTAATAGAGAGACCCAGAGAGAAGTACAGGGAGAGAAAAAGAAACAGAGATACAGCGTGGATATGTCAGGGCTGCTGCAAACAAACTCCAAACTCATGTGCCATCTTGGGCATCTGGCTTTACATGGGTCCTGGGAATCAAACTCAGACAATCAGGCTTGAAACAAGTGCCTTTAAGCACTGAGAAATCTCCCCAGCCCTGGAGTTTCCTTTTTTTATACATAGTCCTAGTCAGCAATGGCCTTATCAATATTGAATCCTGCTGACATACCATTAGGATTCATGGACCAAATTCAAAATCACCCAATTCAATTTCACTTTTCAGGCTCTGCTTCTCAGGAGGGCAAATGACAAGAGTGCAGAGGCCAAATGATACAGAGAACTTAGAAGCCACTTTTTCTCAAGGTAGTCTTTGTTGTGGGATTACTCCTAGAGCGGAGGTTGGGCAACCTGGACAACCACACATTATGTGAAATCTACCTCTTCTTCACTATCTCTCTGACGCCTAGCTGTCATCCAGTGGTGTTGGCAGCCTGATTCCCGATCCTCTTATTTCCCTGGAGTGAATTACAAAGGCAGAGTCTTCAGACAGAGTCTACAGACAGTGGGGGTCAGCTTCCTCTGAGCTCAGAGTTCCACCATCTGGAATGTCCAGTGTCTGCACTATTATCCCAGTCTGCCTTACTTTCTCCAGATTGATTCAGTTTGTTCTGAATTGACTCATTGACAATCCCTGCTCTTCTAGCTTCCTATTGGCTGAGAACATGTATTCCTTTAATCTGAGCAAAGTTGAGCTGCCCAAAGAGAGAGCAGCATTCAGAATAAGTTTCCTGGGCCTTCGTTCACCATCAGTCATGTGGTGTGTGTGTGTGTGTGTGTGTGTGTGTGTGTGTGTGTGTGTGTGTGTGTGTGTGCTGGATAATTGAGGCAAAGTAAGTAGAGGAGTTTGCTCATTGTTTGTTGACATCTGATTGTGTTTTTTGGCAAGATTTACATGAAGGTCAAAAAGTTACCTTGTTGCCGGAAAGCTTCTTTTACCAATAAGATATTGCCTTTTACTCAGCTTGTGTCTACAACCGTACCATGTCATCTGTGGAGATGACTATTGTGGTCAGCTTCCTAGTTGCTGTGCCAAAAGAACCCAAGCAAAAGCGGCTTGTGGGGGAATGGGTTTATTTGGCTTAAGGACTCAAGGGGAGACATCATCCTGCAGGGAAAATGATGGCATGAGAAGAGATGTGGACATCACCTCCGCCACAGCACTGCAAACAGCGGCAGGAAGGTGTGCCAAACACTGGCAAGGGGAAGCTGGCTTATAAACCCTATAAGCCCGCCCCCAACAACACAGCTCCAGCGAGGTTGTAAAACCAAACTGCCATCAGCTGAGGATCGATTACCCAGAACACATTCATTTGTTTTTGGGTGACACCTGGATCAAACCATGACAGTGACCTTGTGACCCTTTGTGATGCTGATTAGAAAGTCTAAGAATCCCTCCATCCCTATGGATGCTGAAAAAAAAACAACACAAAAGTCAGATTAAAATGATCACAACCTCCAAGGTTCCGGGAGCATTGAAGAAGTGGAGGCAGAACGAAGGTGAGACAGAGGATGGGGAGGAGTGCTTTGAAACGATAGCCTCTGCACGTGACGTGTCAGGTGCATTAATGACCTCACAGTGGCTCCCACTACTTGTTCAAGATTGGGCCCCTGAACATGTTATTATGGATGAGGGAGGAGGTTAAAAAAGAAGTCAAAACAGAAGAAGGACTAATTGCAAGGAAGGGGTTCAGTGGGAGGGGTTTGGAGAAGGGAGGCCAAAGAATATAATGTGAAAGGATTAGGATCAAACCCATCATGGACATGTGTGAAAATTGTCAACAAAAACTTTAAAAGTGCTCACAAAATTGAAAACTATTTGCTTAGAAGCGGCCCCAACCTATACTAATACCGTCTGAATACAAAGGTCTTTGCAGCTCATGGTGATGTCACAGCAGCTTTCACTTATCCGTGGACATGGAGTGTTCTCAATATCTCTGTGCAGGTTCTCATAGAGAAAGTGGGGTGCAGAAAGGGGGAAATACTGCGAGAGGGGCCCAGGCAGGTCTGATGTGGGTTAGTTGGTATGCAAGGGAGCTGTAACCGAATGAAACCTGAAAGCTGTTTCCACTTAGCCTTCTCGCCCTGCTTCCCTGAGTCATCTCACGGGCTCCTCGTTGCAGAGGGAGATGGACGGCCTTGATGCTCACCGACTTCTGCTCTGGGAATGTAATCCCAAAATGCTCCTGGCGGCCCAGCTATGGAGTCTGCGTCTTGCTTTTCTTACTTTCCTTTGATGCCAAGAATAATTAAAGATATGGTCTCTGAACCCTGGATTCATTGTGAGACACGCCTACTCAGGTTGGGACAAGCAGTGTGTAAACTACTCCACCCACCCTTCAGGAAGCTTCAGGAAGGCTTCAAGGTCACCCACTTTACCTTATGTCATCTAGGGTCCCCACGCCTTCTTTCTCTGGAGAGTAGAGGTGACACAGTCCTTTTCAATGTATGATGATGAGAAAATGTTTCCTAACCCAGCCTCAACCTCCCTGAACAGTATTTGATCATAGAAAGCTCCTTGAAGGGCCCTGTCCTAAGCAAGCACCTCACAGACAATGTGTTAGAGAAGATGGAAAAGTCAGCTGCTCCCTAGGTTGCAAGAATTAGACACATTTAGTGCCTATTAAAAATGGACACATGTTGTCAAGGTCTCCTTTCCTATCCCTTGCCACCGGGATACCTTTTCTCTCCTCTCCTCTCCTCTCCTCTCCTCTCCTCTCCTTCTTCCTCCTCCTCCTCCTCCTCCTCCTCCTCTTCTTCTTCTTCTTCTTCTTCTTCTTCTTCTTCTTCTTCTCTCTCTCTCTCTCTCTCTCTTTCTCTCTCTGCT
>PVHP010044833.1:0-13934 GCA_004024765.1 Zapus hudsonius | reverse complement strand
ACAATGCAGAGCTAAATATAGTTAACTCTCACTCCCCTTGGAAAATTCATCCTTACAATTCTACTTTTCTAGAACCACTCCTGGTAATACTATTGTTGTAAGGTTCCTATAAAAGAGGATCAATGGAGTGAATATGGATTATAAGGTGTGGGTTTGACAGATCACCTTACAGGGTAAGAGCTGGGCAGTACAGTAATGACTGACTGCATTCTAGAGTCTGAGATCTCTGAGGCTGCTCACTCCCTGAGGTTGGATACCTGAAGATTCCCAATCTGGCACTGAAGGCCTAGTGGATGCCATATAAACTGCTGGCCCTCAATCCATTTTGGAAGGCTGAAGCTGGGTCCAGATATTCATGAAGAACATCACAGATGCAGACTAGAACAATTAGCAAAGGCAGCTAGGGCAAAAGCCCACTTTTCTGCAGTCCCTTTTGTCATCTGTCACTTGAAAGGATGGCTAGTATGAAGGCCAAACTAGCGGTGTGTCTCTTAATTCTTGGTCTGATCAAGTTTACATAAGAATTAAATAGTAAAGAATGTATGTGACATTATACATTATTCTCACTCCCATCCCCCACAACACTGTCCCTGTCTGACTGCATCCCTTCTTTCACCACAAATACTATCAACCTAAAATTCCTGTCCCACATATAACAGGAACTAGGAGTTCAATTTTAAATATTTCCTTTTAATTCTAAGATCAAGGGAAGTAGATGAAGTTCTGCATAAGCTCCTTCCTCATTAACTAGACATGCAAACTGGATTTGAGAGATTTGAAACAAAGGATATGCCCCCTTTCCATTTCTTTTTTCTTTTTTTTTTTTGGTTTTAGAGGTAGGATCTCACTCTAGCCCAGGCTGACCTGGAATTCACTTTGTAGTCTCAGGGTGGCCTTGAATTCATGGTGATCCTCCTGCCTCTGCCTCCCGAGTGCTGGGATTAAAGGCCACCATGCCCGGCTCCATTTCTTTTTAACAGGCACTGAAGAGAAGAAATAGAGTTAGGCAGAGAGATAATGAAAGAGGGGATGCCTCTTCACCCTGCTGCTCCTGGAATCCTGTGTCCCAAGAAAATTCCAGCAGGACACAGTCCCTTCTCAATCCAAGATAACACACAGACACATGGGAAAATGGTTAAGGGGGAAATGCCTAGTAAAGGTCAGCCTTCCAGGAAGAAAGAATCATGATTTCAGCCTATGACCTAGTGAACCCAGTACCTGAAGGAAAGGCTTCATAAAGAATAAGTGTTGAGGCCTGGCATGGTGGCGCACGCCTTTAATTCCAGCACTCGGGAGGCAGAGGTAGGAGGATCACCATGAGTTCAAGGCCAGCCTGAGACTACATAGTGAATTCCAGGTCAGCCTAGACTAGAACGAGACCCTACCTCGAAAAACCAAAAAAAAAAAAAAGAAAAACTGATGAAATTGTTAATGTACCTAGTTTTCAATCCTAATTAGCACTATTGATTTTGGTAACAATGTATTTTGTAAATATATAAATGTACACACACACACACACACACACACACACACACACACATATATATATATATATATAATTTTATTGTATTAATTATACAATGTATTAATTTATAATTTGCATTTCTACTGCTTACACCGGGTAAAAAAAGTGATTGGAAACATGAGAAAATAATAGATAACTGAAATTTTTGAGATTTGAAGAAAGGAATCTATAAATTCTCTTATAGTTTTTATAATTATTTAAACTTTTAAAAATGAGCACATATTTGAATGCTATGAAAACATTTTAAATTATACCACATTCCTTTATGGTTTATTGTAGGGATGAACTCTGAGAATGAACTATGCAAATAAAATATGGAAATGACTATGAGATGAGCTATGGGGAAAACGGTGGCAATGCTTCTTTTTTTTAAATATTTTTTATTTCATCTATTTATGAGAGAGAGAGAGAGAGAGAGAGAGAGAGAGAGAGAGAGAGAGAGAGAGAGAGGGCACACTGTAAACAAACTCCAGACATAAGCGCCCTCTAGTGTAGCTGGCTTTACATGGGCACTGGGGAATTGAACTCAGGTCCTTCTTCATTGCAGGCAAATGCTTTAACCACTAAGCCATCTTTTAACCCCGGCAATGCTTCTTATGGACCTTAAAAATAACATTTTGGGGCTGGGGATATGACTCACTGGTTAAAGCACTTGCTTACAAAAATAAATTTTCTGAGAATATTTCTGTGGATGATTTCTCTGCCAAGTTCCTATTGTTTGAAGTGAATCAGTCAAACTTGAGTGAAGATTTAATGTCTAAAATAACTCAAATAACTCAAATAACTCAAAAAACTAAACAACAAAAGATAAGCACCTGAATAAAAAAATGGGGCAGGGAATTGAACAGAGAGTTCTCAAAGGAAGTAATGCAGATGACCTTAAAAACCTAAATATAGGGCTGGAGAGATGGCTCAGAGGTTAAGGCACTTGCCTCTAGTGCCTAAGGCCCTGGGTTCAATTCCCCAGGACCCACATAAGCCAGACCCACAAGGTGGTGGCCCTGGTGTGCTCTCTCTCTCTCTCTCTTCTCTCTCTCTCTCTCTGCTTGAAAATGGTTAAATAAAATATTAATAACAAAAAAAAGAAACCAGAACTACTTTTAAAAAAAACCTAAATATATGCTCAACATATCTACCCATCAAGGAAATACAAATTAAAATGACTATGATATTTCATCTCATTCTAATCAATATGGCAACCATCACCCAATCAAATGACAACATGCTGGTAGAGTGTGGTGAAAGAGAAATCCTCATCCACTCTTGGTGAGAATGCAAACTTGTATAGCCACTATGGAAATCAGTATAGAGACTTCTCAAAAGAATGAACATAGCACTACCATTAGATCCAGCTCTAACATTTGGGTATATACCATAAAGACTCTACTATATACCACAGAGACACTGGCTTAACTCTTTTCATTGCTGCTCTTTTCACAATACCAGGAACTAGAATCAGCCCAGATTCCCATCCACAAATGAGTGGCTGATAAAGATTTGGTACATGTACACAATGGAATTATACTCAACTGTAAGAAAACATGAAGCAATCAAATTTAAAAGAAAATTGAGGGACTAGGAAAAGAAGTCATTCTAAGCAAGTTAATGCAGGCCCAGAAAGGCAAATACCACAAGTGTACTCTCATTTGTGTTTTCTGAGATCAATTGGAATAAGTGCAGATAGTAGTAAGTACAAGGAATATGGACATAAAAGTAGAGTGAGAAGTGAGAGAAGAAATAGGGAGAGAGGAGAGAAGGAATTACCTGACATGTTAGAAAGGTAACAAAATATTGAGGGCAGGAGAGGGTTGGAGGTGTAGGGAGGGTGGGGATGGAATTATTTTATAAGTTCAAAAAACAGGAATCAGTTCCATAAAAACCCTCATTCTGACTAGTATTATACAAAATATAACCATAACCACCAATTAAGTGGGAAGGGAAGCTATCTGGATAGAAGGTGGACAAAGCTTAACCATAAAACCATGGACTCTGGCTGGTAAATTTTAGATCCATAATGGGGTTATGGTTATCACACCCCCACCACCGTCACCCACACACACTGAGTTGTAGGCCAGAGAACCTGTGATATTCCCAAAATAATGTATGCCATTGCCAAATCACTTTATTTCCTGCTAAAGCAAAAAGATAAGACACTATTTGCTGAAAACACCACAGACTGCAGTGAGAGGACATGAGAATACTGTGCTAGAATGACAAGTGAAAGTAGCTCCCACCTCCAGCTAGCACACATAGTGCTGAAGAGCCCTATGGGAGCTGCTAGAATACATTGGTAATCTATAGCATGAACAAGCAGGGAACCTACATAGTATGAAATCAACCAGCCTGGTTTTGCTCAAAGTGGTTCATATGTCTGGAGATCATTTGCAGTGGCAAAAGTCCCTGGCACAACCCTTATGTCTCTTTCACTCTCCTCCTTGTCTCACTCTTGCAGAAAAGGTGTCAATTTTTGTAGAAAAAAATATTTGCAAGTTCCTGTCTTTCCAAAGCTACCAACTCATTCTCTATGACAAAGTAAAAAAATACCCTTAAAGGTGTCAAACATTCTAACAGATGGATTTGGAAAAAATAAAGCCTTGTTTTGCATATAGATTCTGTAGTAAGGAAAGAGATAAACAACTTGCATAACTGATAAAAAGCAGGTTGGTTTCTAAATGAGATTTTTCAGATTCTTCCTAAGATGTCAGTAGCTGATGTTTAAAGATGATAGTCACAATATGTTCATTGTGCTCTAGTGGAAATGAGACTGAGATTAAATTTATGGACTTTTTTATCACTAGGGAATAATTTACTTGTTGAAATAAATGTTACCCCAGACATATTTGAATTAGGAGGGTAAGCATAAAGGTTTGAAAGTCAGCCTTTATACTATTTCAATAAGACAGAAATAGTGTTTGTTTTTAAAAATCCACAATCAAATCAATGTAATGGTAATGTTTTATGCTGATTTTTTCACAGTTCCAAAAATGACTGGTGAGAGATTGTGTTTGTCTCTAGACATATCTGTGAAGGATTATCTTGATTATGTTATTTGTGGTAGGAAGACTACCTTAAATACCATCATTCCATGGGCCAGGATCCTGTACTCAAGAGCAAGGAAAAACTGACTGAACACATGCATTTATCATTCTCTGCTTCCTCACTGTCCTGAATGTAATCAGTTGCCTGATACTCTTGCTGCTCTGTCCTAATTATTATGTACTTTATCCTAGAAAGGTAATCTGACATGATTCCTTCTATCTTTGTACTGATTTTTGTCAAGCGTTTTGTCCCGTCTGTGTGAATATCAGTGGTGCAGATATTTCCCAACAGGAACTAAATCTGCCCATTTTGCAAAGAAGCAATATGGGATCATCGTTAGTAATCAACCCAATCCAAAATTTGTTTTATTGGATCATAGGGAACTTTGTCACCCCAAATTTGCAGGAATACTATTTGAGTACATTATCAAAATTCACTAATGTTCCATTAACAAGTCTATGCTATTCTACTTTATTTATCTTATTTTTTAAATGAACCATTTCTATTTTTTAGGAAATTTGGGCATAGATTCTTCTTGTACTTCGGCCTTTCACTTTGGGTTGCTATAAGAAGAATCCTGCTGGGCGTGGTGGTGCATGCCTTTAATCCCAGCACTCGGGAGGCAGAGGTAGGAGGATTGCCGTGAGTTCGAGGCCAGCCTGAGACCTGAGACTCCAGTGAATTCCAGGTGAGCCTGAGCTAGAGTGAGACCCTACCTTGAAAAACCAAAAAAAAAAAAAAAGAAGAAGAATCCTGCACTGGCCCCTTGACTTTGATGTCCCAAGCTCCAGAACTGAGAGAAAAGAAGTTTCCATTATTATGACCTTTCTCAATCTCAGGGATTCTGTTATATTACAAAAATATATAGTAACATATAGCTTCAGTGCAAACCTAAAATTCCTTCAGTTGTTCATTGTATCTTTATTGCCATGCAAATTTTTTACATGGAACATATAACTGTTTCCATGAATATGATCCAAAGATTCACACTATAATGGAGATTGATCATTGTTTAATTGACATCGGCTTCACTGTCTACCAAGCTAGTCATTTTGTTTCATCACTACTTGCTTGCATCGGCCATGATCAAATGATAATCCCTTGGCCTGGCATAGGTTTTCTATAATCTCATCTAGGAGTTCTTCAAAACTTTGAAACTGATGGACTTCATTTTACCTTCATTATATTTGTCAGTTCAACAAAACTCCATTGAGACACTGCACTTGCCTATAGAGGTGGGCTCTTATTGACTCTTGAATTTCATGGGCTTAGACCTTTTGTCTTCTAGAAAGTCTTCCCCACCTCCTGAGGAATATTAGGGCCTACAAAGTTTGATAGCTTTGGTTCCCTAACACATAGGCATCACTGCAGTGGTAGACAGATAAGTCATCATCGGAATCCTAAAATTGGGCAGGATTGCTTCCTCTTTAATTCAGTCCTACAAGTCATCGTCAAGGAACAACAACCCCTTTGGGTTAAGATAAAGCATGGAGTACAAACCACAAAACCTCCAATGTTAAACAAAGTTGGGTGGATGATTTGAAGGGTCCTTGATGTCTAACTTTTATAAAATCATATCAATTAGTAAATATTCTAAAAACTCAAAACTTTCAGTTTGAAATTTTGGTCCATCTGAGAGTCAAGCAGGTGAGACACTGTGGCAATGTTAGGAAAGCCACACCTGCTTCTGTTTCCTGCAGGTATGGCCCCCAGCATTCTACTTATTGCCATCAGGTTAGTTCTTTTGGTTGTATCACATAATCCAAAGGTGATTCATCCACATTGCTCACTTTTATCCAGAGCTGGATGCCCTCATTATCATCTTTCAGGAAGGTGGTCCATTAGCTCCTACATGACTTTAGAATAATGCCTTTTCCACATGTCCTTCATATTTTCTTCCAAATAACCAAGCTACACTACATGTAGCTTTTAACCATCATGAAATTATCTTGCATACCCCCCCAGTGATGGTGTTAAGTTTTTTTTTTTGTTCCTATGAACTTATCCCTGTGCTGCAATGTAGCGATGTATTTGGAAGAACACTTTTAGTAATGTTGAAGTACTTACACAAATATCCAGCCTCTGCTGACATGACTGACACAGTACTTTTGTTGTTAATTTCTGTTAACCTGATTCTTTTTAAAATATTTTATTATCCATTATTAGATACACTGTATGAGCAAGTAATGTGTCGGTATCTCCAATTCCACCTTTTCCCTCCTCCCTGTACCCAAGTAGCTGGATATACTCCATAGGTAAACTGTATCAGTCCATGGGAAAGGATGTTATGGGTAGCCTATGAGACAACCTGGTTCCACCCCCCTTTGTATGTTGTTACTGAGGGGAATAATGTCTCTGGAAATTCTCCACCATGGCTCTTACCATTTTTTGCCCCCTCTTCTGCTTAGTTCCCTGAGTCATGGTGGATATTAAGACTGCTTTATTGTTGTGGTCTTAGGGGCCTCTGTACTTCTTTAGGTTGTGTTGATATCAATAAAACCCAGCATTTATGAGATAGAGACAGGAGGATGACTATGTTTGAGGCTAGCCTGACTACAGACTGAAACCTTGTCTGAAATATGAAACAACAAACCAGCACATGGGGAGTTAGAGAGGAAAAGAAAGAGGGACTGATATATAGAGAGGAGGTTGATGCCTCCATGTTGTGAAATCTGCAGGACTAGGTTTGATTCCTCAGCACCCACATGAAGCTGGGTGTTAAGTGGCTTGTGCTTCTATGATCCTAATGGGCCTAGGCAAAAGGTAAGCAAACCCACTAGTATCCAAAGCTCTTGGGGAAGAGATCCTGTCTCACCATGAATGAAACTTAGATAATCTGAAGTTTCCTTCTGAACAAAATGTGCACAAACACAAACACACAAAATTAAATGTATTGTTAAAATATGCAAATTAAGGATAATGCTGAAAGCCTGTGGTTGTGGGCACCCTCCCAATGGTGTGGACAAGAGGAAGGCACTTCTGCACTGCCACCCTAAATACAGAGCATTTGTTTCATGTCCTTAAACCTTATGGCTTTTTACCTTTTCCCAAAGTAGCAACAGACCTGTGTGAACAGAAGGAGGGAATCTGTACCTCCTCTTGTAATTCTAGACTTGGGCTTTAACCATGGTCTGCTAATCTGCCTGAGTCTCCTTATGTGTTTCCCTCTGGGTCTAATCATCAGTGCACATCTTTTTCCAAGACTGCATCTTTAATTTCCCAGCTGCCACCTTGTATTTAAGGCCTCTAGTTAGGAACAAGAAGCCCATGAAGAGATAGATACATATTCAGTAGTTCTGCATATGTCACACTTTCAGTTTCACCACTAGGAATTGCATGGAGGAGGCAGAAGTCTAGCCCAAGAGTCAAAACTGTAACTAGGACCTTGCTAGTTTCCTTTGTTCACATAATAAACAAAGGACACAGAACTAGCCATAAAGGTCCATTTCTGCAATCCTAGGTGAATGGGGGTCCAAGGCAGAGTCATGCATATGAGAAACTAGCCTCACATCTCAAAGTTAAATATAATGTGGTTTAGTGACCAAATTTTTCTTTTTTCTTTTTTAATTTTTATTGTCCATAATTAGTTACATTGTTTAGTGGGCCAACAATGAGTTGTTATCCCCAATTCCTCATTGCCCCCCTCCCCATCCCCAGTCAGCTGGATATCCTCCTCTGTGGGTCGTCTGGATCAGTCTTTGTGGTAGGGGACCATGGATAAATAGCCTAGTATTCAGCTGAGTTATCCTGACCCAAGTGTGCTGTTACTGAGGAGTGCCATGCCTCTGATATTCTCCCCCACCGCTGCTCTCACAATCTTTCTGCCCCCTCTTCTGCTCAGTTCCCTGAGTTATGGTGGGTGAATATTAAGGCTGCTTTAATGTTGTGAGCTTAGGGGTTTTTGTGTCGAGATTCATTGATTTCTGTCTCACTGGCTTATCCTTTGTTGATTGAATGGCTGTGGCTATGGGTCCCTTGTTCATCCCGTCATTCTCTGCAGGGTTCCATATGGATTCTCCATGATATGACTGTGGTGGCTCATCTCTTGACAGGATCTCAGCTTTCTGCCTGTGGTAGGTTGGTAGGGTTATATGGGAAACAGCTCTCTTGCTGCATCCTGAAAAATACAAACATAATCTCCATCGGAGAGTGAGATCACTATAGGTTAACAAATATACACCATTCTGGATTACCTAGATTCTATTTTTAGTAGCCTCCCCGTCAGTCGCTCGCATAGTGCATCTTTTCTTGGGAGCCCAAGAGTATGGGATCTGGTGCATATCACCCTGAATCCCCAGTTCCAATCAAGGGTTCCCCCTCACTGAGTGGAATATTTAGCTGAATTTAATAGCTATTGATTGTCTTCCCCAGGCCCAGGCTCCTCCATTGCACAAATGCTCCTTTCTTGGTTTGCTGTTCTTTCCCAGTAGGAGGTGTGGTCAGCCTACTCATGGCTGCATATTGTGTTTTATGCCAGTGGTCTGTTTACTCCAGCTGTCATTATCTGCTTTCCCTGGCAGCTTGTGCACTGCCTTATAGCACTACAATAACTGCCATCTGGAGGCTGATTACCATTCCAGACCTCAAAGGGACTCTTGATCTTGATCAATGGCATTCTGTGGTTTCTTCTGCAACAGGGTTTTGCCTCAGACCTGGGGAGGGCATTCAAAAACTTTGACAGAATTCTGTCTTGTTTTCGGAAACTCATGGTTCACTTTGGTCAACAGCTCAGTGAGGGAAGGAACCGGTGGCTGGGACCTGGGGTTGTCAGACTGATCAATTATTCACAGGCTTAGACATTCTCCCCTACTATTCATGGCCACTCTTGCCAGTTGGCACCCACTACTTACTCTGTAGGTTACAGTATGCTCATGAGGATTTTATGTTTTTGAACCTAATTTGGTTAAGCCTCCTGCTTAAGCCATTCCCCTCCGCCTTCCCTTACCCCTCATTCATAACCTCTCACTTCTTTTTTTAATATTTTTATTTATTTATTCATTTTCAAGCAGAGAGAGAGAGAGAGAGAGAGAGAGAGAGAGAGAGAGAGAGAGAGAGCACCAGGGCCACCACCTTGTGGGTCTGGCTTATGTGGGTCCTGGGGAATTGAACCCGGGGCCTTAGACACTAGAGGCAAGTGCTTTAGCCGCTGAGCCTTCTCTCCAGCCCATAACTTCTCACTTCTTTCTACTAGTCTGCATAGAGAAAATGGTTATCCTGGTTAAGGATCGCATATGAGGGAGAGTATGTGGCATTCAATTCTCTGTTCTTTTGACTGTTCACTTAGTAAGATCTGCTCAAAGTCAGATCATTTTTTTCCTAAATTTCAATATGCCATTTTTCCTTTCAACTGAGTAGAATTTCATCGTGTACATATACCACAGTTTTGCTGTCCATTCCTCCATGGACGGGCATTTGGGTTGATTCCAATTCTTGGCTATTATGAATTGAGCTGTTATAAATATAGTTGTACAAAATTTTTTGCATTGAGATGTGATATCTTGCGGGTAGATGCCTAGTAGAGGGATAGCTGGGTCCATTGGTAGTTTTATGTCCATTCTGTCTAGGAGTCTCCACACTGCTTTCCATAATGGTTGAATAGGTTTGCAATCCCACCAGCAGTGAATGAGGGTTCCTTTTTCCCTGAATCCTCGCCAGCAACGATTGTTGTTGGTTTTCTTTATGATTGCCATTCTGACAGGGGTAAGATGGTATCTCATTGTGGTTTTGGTTTGCAATTCCCTGATGCTTAAGGATGCTGAGAACTTTCTTAAATGAGTCAAGGCCATTTGTGTTTCCTCCTCTGTTGAGATGAGTGTCCCATTTTGTGAGGGGGCATTTTGGGTTTTTGTTATTGATTTTTTGAGTTCTCTGTATGTTCTGGAAATTAGGCCTCTGTCTGAGTTGTAGCTAGCAAAAATCATCTCCCAATTTGAAGAGGGTCTATTGGCTCTGAGTATGGTTTGTCTGTACAGAAGCTTTTGAGCCTGATCAGGTCCCATTGGTTAAGTGTGTGTTGTATTTCCTGGGCTGCTGGAGATTTGCTCAGGAAATTTTCCCCTACCCCCATTTCATGTAGAGTTCCTCCTATTTTTTTCTTTCAGGGAGTTCAGGGTTACTGATTTATATTAAGGTCTCTGATCCACTTGGAGTTGATTTTTGTTCATGGTGAAAGGAGTGGGTCTATTTTCATTTTTTACACGTGTTTATCCAATTTGTCCAGCACCATTTGTTGAAGATACTATCTTTGGCCCAGCGTACATTGTTGGCCCCCTTGTCAAAGACCAAATAATTGAAGTTACTTCCAATTAAAGCTGGGTCTTCAATCCTGTTCCATTGATCTGTCTGTTTTTATGCCAGTACCATGCTGTTTTAGTTACTATGGCTTTGTAGTATGTTTTGAAGTCAGGGATGGATGGTGATACCTCCAAAGTATTTTTTTTTACTTAGAATAGTTTTAGATATCTGAGGTCTTTGGCTGTTCCAAATAAATTTAGAGATTATTTTTTCTATGTCTGTGAAGAAAGAGATTGGGATTTTTATCGGCATTGCATTGAATCTGTAAATCGCTTTTGGCAGGATTGCCATTTTTACTTTATTGATTCTCCCTAACGATGAGCATGCAATATCTTTCCATCTTCTCATGTCCTCCTTTATTTCCTTCTTGAGTGTTTCAATATATTCCTTATATAAATTCTTTACAACCTTGGGTAGTGACATTCCAAGGTATTTGATTTTCTTTGAGGCTATAGAAAATGGGACAGTCTCTCTTATGTCTTTTTCTGTCTGCTTGTCTTCTGCATATAGAAAGGCTACTGATTTTTGTGTGTTAATTTTGTATCCTGCCACATTGCTGAAGGCATTAATCACCTTTGAGAGGTTACTGATACTATTCTTTGGGTCTAATATATAAAGGATCATGTCATCTGCAAAGAGGAATAGTTTAATTTCTTCCTTTCCGAATTGTATCCCTTTTATGCCCTTCTCCTGTCTTATCTCATGGGCTAGAACTTCAAGCACTATTTTGAAGAGTAGTGTTGAGAGTGGACACCCCTGTCTTGTTCCTGAATTGAGTGGGAACTCCTTGAGTCGTTCCCCATTGAGAATAATTTGTGCTTTAGGAGTTTTGTACATTATCTTTATTAAATTGAGGTATTGGCCATCTATGCCTATTGTTTCCAGAGCTTTGAATATGAAGTGGTGTTGAATTTTGTCAAAGGCCTTCTCCGTATCTATTGAGATAACCATGTGGTTTTTGTGGTTGAGCCAATTAATATGATGCATTACATTTATCAACTGGTGTATGTTGAACCATCCCGCATCTCTGGGATAAAGCCAACTTGGACAGGGTGGATAATATTTTTGATGTAGCATTGTATCCAGTTTGCTAGGAATTTGTTCAGGATTTTTGCATCTAAGTTCATCAGAGATATGGGTCTGTAGTTCTCTTTTCTTGTTGCATCCTTGCCTGGTTTGGGGATTAGGGCAATGGTAACTTCATAGAAGGTGTTTGGAAGCCTTCCCTCTTTTTCTATGCTTCTAGCAAGCTTCAGAAAGAGTGGTTTCAGCTCTGTGATAAAGGCTTGATAGAATTCAGCAGAGAAACAATCTAGTCCTAGGCTTTTTCTTTTGGGAAGGTTTTTGATTACATCTTCAATCTCTGTGTATGTGACAGGTTTATTTAGCGCTTTTATTTGCTGTGGGTTAAGCTTTGGCAGTTGGTAGGTGTCCAAAAACTTATCCATTTCTTCCAGGTTCAATAATTTTGTGGAGTAGAGGTTTTGGAACTATGACCTGATGATCCTTACAATGTCTTCAGGATCTGTTCATTGTCCTTTCTGATTTTGTTGATTTGGGCTTTCTCATTTCTTCATTTGATTAGATTGGCTAGGGGTTTGTCAATCTTACTAACTTTTTCAAAGAACCAACTCTTTGATTTACCTATTTTTAAATCATTTTCTTTATTTCCAATTCATTAATCTCAGCTCTGATTTTAATTATTTCCTTTCGTCTTGTGCTCCTCGGGTAAGCTTTTTCCGTCTGTTCCAATGATCTTAGGTGGGCGATTGATTTGGGACCTCTCTGTCTTTGATATGAAGGCATTTAGCGCAATGAACTTTCCCCTCAGGACTGCCTTCATTGTGTCCCACACGTTCTGATAAGATGTGTTATCGTCATCATTTATTACTAGGAAATTTTGAATTTCCTGTTTTATTTCTTGGATGACCCAATCATATTTTAGTAGCGAATTATTCAGGTGCCAGTATTTTGTATATTTTCTGGATCCTGTTTCATTGTTAATTTCTACCTTTAATGCACTATGGTCTGATATGATGCAAGGAACTACATCAATCTTCCTGATTTTGCTTAGGGAAGATTTGTGACCTAAGATGTGATCAATTTTAGAAAAAGTCCCATGCGCTGCTGAGAAGAATGTATATTCTGTGTCTTTGGGGTAGAACGTTCTGTAAATATCTGTTATCCCCAGCTGGTCAATGGTGCTATTAAGCTTTGTTATGTCCCTGCTGATCTTCTGTTTGGTTGATCTGTCTAGAGCTGATAGAGGTGTATTAAAGTCTCCTACTATGATGGAATTAGAGTCTATTTCTACTTTATTTTTGAGTAGGGTTTCCTTTATGAACTGTGTTGCACTCAAATTTAGTGCATATATGTTGATGATGGTGATATCTTCCTGTTGGAATATTCCTTTGATGAGTAAGAAGTGACCATCATTATCCTTTTAAATTGATTTTGGTATAAAGTATATTTTGCCAGAGATTAATATAGCCACACCTGCTTGCTTTTTACTTCCACATGCCTGATAAACTGTTTTCCATCCTTTTACTCTAAGAAGATTGCTGTCTTTAGAGATAAAGTGCATTTCCTGAAGGCAGCAGATGGAAGGGTCCATTTTTCTGATCCACCCTGCAAGTCTGTGTCTTTTTATAGGGGAGTTAAGTCCATTTATATTCAGTGATATAACTGTGAGGTTTGCTTTAAGCCCTGCCATGATGACGGGTTAATGGGGGTTGTTGTCTGTGCTGCTGTTATCAGCACACTGACTGTGATTTTTGTGCCTGATCTCTGGTACTCTTCTGAGGTAGATTTGTTGTTTATTCTGTGGGGGATATCTCTTGTAGGATCTTCTGAAATTTTATCTTTGTTTTCAAATAGTCGTCGAGCTGGTTTACTTCATGGAATACTTTCAATTCTCCATCTATTATGAGGGATAGCTTTGCTGGGTACATCCATACTTCTTTAGGCCCTGAAAAGCATTATTCCATGCCCTTCTGGCTTTCATGGTTTCTAATGAGAAGACTCAGGTAAGTCTGATGGATTTTCCTTTTAAGTTATGGTTTGCTTTTCTCTAGCA
>PVHP010044832.1:0-13924 GCA_004024765.1 Zapus hudsonius | reverse complement strand
GTACCCCCCAAATTAAAATGGAAATATAGCTAATCTGAAGTTAGGAACAGTGAAAAACACGGAAAGGCAGAGAGGAAAGTACAGAGATATCCCCTATATTCTCAAAGTTAAACAGACCTATAGATGAACTCATGCAGTCATCCACAAAATAAGTAATAAATTTACTTATTCAAAAACATGCTTATTGACAACCTCTTTCTCTATAAGCAACATTGAGGGACATAACGGCAAGGATACTAGCTCTCTCAGTGGAGATTACGCAGGTAAAAATCTCAATTCTCACATATTCTCACTGAGATAGATGATCTATTCATAAATAATAAATGATATAATATCGGGTTATAGCAAATACCTAAATAAATAAATAAAGGAACATAGAATAGAAAGTAACAACTCTGGGAAAGCATTTTAGAGTTCTGACAGAGGACTTCATTTACTGGGGGAAGAGCCATGTTAAATGCCTAAGACAATGTTCCAGCATGCACCAGAATGTAAGGCTAAAAGGAGCACAGTACACAGAGTGGGTGAATAGCCTTTAGACGTTTGTTTGTTGCCTCCCCTCACAGCTTAGCAGGGAGGTTCTACAAGAAACAGCCAAGAGCACCAGCAGGATTCTGTTGTCTTGTGATGGCTTGAGTCAGATGTCCCCCATAAACTCATATGTTCTGAATGTTTGGTCCTCAGCTGATGGCAATTTGGGAGGTTGAGCCTTGCTGGAAGAGGCATGTTGTTGGGGTTACAGCCAGCTCCCCCTTGCCAGAGCTCGGCTCACTCTCTTACTGCTGTTTTCCATCTGCTGCAGCAAAGGTGATGATGTCCAGCCTCCCCCCTGACATCATGAAGCTTCCCTTCCAGTCTGTAAGCAAAGATGGATACTCTCCTCCCATCACCTGCTTTTGGTCGGGTGCTTTGCTGGAACAATGTGATGGTAACTACAAAGAGAAAAATCAGTGCCAGTGGAGTGGGGGTGTTATTGCTAGAAACCTGACTATGTGGTTTTTGGTCTTTTGGAACTGATTTGTGGGAGGAATGTGAATGGATTTGAAACCTTGGCCTATGACTTACCTTCCAGTGTTACAATCTAAGCTTGATGGACCACACTGGTCAGTGTTGAAATACCTAAATGCAATAATAACTATGGACTGTGAGCCTTGGCTTATGAAGGGAAGAAAGACCTTCATTGGGAATGTGATGGAAGGTGTTTTGCGTGAGAGACTAGCTGTGCTGTTCCCATGTCCTGAGAACTTGAGCAGGGTTGAATTTAGAATAAGTGGAGTGGTGTGAGCAGAAGCATAGGGCACAGAAAGAATGCTTTGGACTGAAGATGGCACTCGTTAGACTGCAAATGTTTGAGTGATGACCACCATTAAGTTGGGCTAGCTGTTCTGCACTGGTACAGCAGGAAGAAGGCTGGCTCTTTTGAAAGTAGAGGGTCTGAATGCTGAAGGAGTGGCCTGCTCTTCAAAGTCAACTCTATTCCCCACTAGATTAACAAATTTGTTTGCCCACTTGGTACTACAAGAGTATAACAAATGCAGAAAAGAAAGAATCATTAGATTTGCAATGTGGTTTGATTTTTGAAAAGGGCCACCTGGCAATGTTAGATGGGGTTGGACTCCCTGCCTGGAGACCCAATGGAGCCATGAGGATAAACCACGGGTTGCAATGGAAACACCAGAAATTTTGGAGGCACCATGGGATATTTACCAAGAGGAGCTGCCAGCTTGGGAAGGAGCTTTCCTTGGGCTGTGGGCAGTCCAGCTGGAGGGGCAGAATTAGAACCCCAGATATTTTATCACTATTTACAGATGTTAGATTTGGAGCTAAAAGATTTGATGTTTCCCCAGTGGTTATAAATTCATTCTTTCCTTGTTGTGCCCAATGCCATTTTTTTTGCATTACTCTGTGCCATTATATGGTTTTGGTTTTACAGGCTCACAGTTAATGGACCTTGGACAATGGGGATGTCTGAATAGTGTTGAGATTGATAAAAATCTATAGAGACTTTTAAAATTGGACCGAATGCATTGTAGTGAACTCATATGCTTGGTCCCCAGCTGATGGCAATTTGGGAGATGGAGCCTTGCTGGAGGCAGTGTCCTGCTGGGGGAGAGCTTAGTGGTGTTATATTCAGCTTTAGGAATGTCAAGCCTCTGCTCATGCCATCATGAAGCTTTCCCTTTAGGAATAAGGGGAAAAAATATACTTTCCTCCCATCAGTTCCTTTAGTGAAGTGCTTTGTCTCAGCAAGGATAAGGTAACTGCAACGTGCCTCTTGTAATCTAAGCCTGAAGTTATATTGTATCACTTCTGCTGTAGTCACAGTTTTAACTGTATTCAAGGGGAAAGACCTGAAACACAATGTCATACTATGGAGACTCAAAATTCAACAAAGTTCTCAAAATAAGCAACTGTTGAGTACTCAGTACCACATGAGACATCTCTATCATGCCTTCCGGTGCTCAGAGAAGACTGGAAATGGAAAGAATATAGCAGCCAGAGGATGGGTAGGAGTGCTTTAGAGTGCTGTTTTGTGTTGCATTCATGACTTGGCAGGAACAGTTACCTGGACAATACTGGGCCCATCAACATTCCATCAGTGATGTAGGAAGGGAGCAAGCAACTGCCCCCAAAACAAAATAAAACAAAGATAACACAGAGTAGAAGAGGGACTACTTTGAAAGAGGAGGTTCAGTAGAATGAGGACGGGGTAAGGGAGAAGAGAAGGCAACGAGAGAAGCGATGATCAAAATGCATTATATACATGTATGAAAATTGTCAAAAGTTTTTGTAAAAAAGAAAAAAGAATGTCAAGATCCCCCTCTAAAAAGAACACATGAGATGGAAGGTGATATTTGGATGCTTTTGGAAAACACAACTCCCACGGCACAGTTAATACAATGACAATTAAGGATAAAAATAAGACCATGATAAAAACCATAATGCAAAAGGCTGAAGAGATAGCTCAGAAATTAAGGCATTTGCCTGCAAAGCCTAACAACCTGGGTTCTATTCCCCAGTAAAGCCAGATGCTCAAAGTGATGCATGCATCCGGAGTTCATTTGTAGTGGCTGGTGTGCAGATTCTCTCTCTCTCTCTCTCTCCCTCCCTCCTTCCCTCCCTCCCCCCTTGTAAATAACATTTTACAAAAAGGAAAACTGCAATTTTAAAAAAAAGCAAAAAGAGCCAGGCATGGTGGCGCACACCTTTAATCCCAGCACTAGGGAGGCAGAGGTAGGAGGATTGCCATGAGTTTGAGGCCACCCTGAGACTACATAGTGAATTCCAGGTCAGCCTGGGCTAGAGTGAGACCCTACCTCAAAAAAAAAAAGCAAAAAGGGGGCTGGAGAGATGGCTCAGCTGTTAAGGTGCTTGCCTCCAGTGCCTAAGGCCCCAGGTTCAATTCCCCAGGACCCACATAAGCCAGACCCACAAGGTGGTGGCCCTGGTGCTCTCTCTCTCTCTCTCTATCTATCTATCTCTCTCTCCCCCTCTCTCTGTGTATTTCTCTGCTTAAAAATGAATAAAATCTTTTTTAAAAAGCAAAAAGACATTGAAATGTTTTGTAGGAAAATTGATAATTTGGCAAAAGATTGCTTTGACAAAGGACAGATTTCACAATGAAATGTCATTTTGCAATGCCACAAACCATGCTAAAACTTAGTAACTTAAAGTAACCCGTGGCTATGTGTTTAGCACAGGGTTCTATGGACAGGCAATTTGGTGAACGTTTGGATGGTCTCCGGGCTTGCCCTTCATTCCCAATCATCTGGCAGAGCTCCACACCTTCAGCAGAGCCAACACGGGTGCCAGGGGAGAGAGGTGGGATGGAAAATGCCCCCCTCAGAGGCTCAAGTGCTTGAATACTTGGTGCCCAGCAAAGTGGCTTTATTTCAGAAGGTTGTGGAACCTTTAGGAGGTGCAGCCTTGCTGTGAGCTAAATTAAACCCTTTTCCTTCCATAATTTTTGGTTGAGTATTTTCGCCCAGCAACAAAAAGATAACTGATACATTGAGTTACGTGCCTCGTCATGCAGCAGGCTGACCAAGGCTGATCTGAATGGAAGCAGAAGGAAGAGGCCCCGTTGCAGGGACCGTGCACATCTGCAGGAAAGCTTTATAGTTAGGTGACTCAGCCTCAAAATAAACCAAACCAAAGCTAACAGATGAGAGAACACTGCTAAAAATCACATTGTAGTTTGATGTTGAACTCTCAACCTTTATATAGGTAATAAGCAAGAAAGAAATTAGGGTTCCAATATAGAATGCATAAGGTAACTAAAGACTAATTTTTCTATCGAGAATATGCATCTTTGGAACACCCACAAAAATTCCTCATACTGCACAGTTCACAAATATAGATGGAAACATCCCATTATACCAAATCTAGCAAATCTAGCTTATAATGAAAAATAATTATATTAATGGGTCAAGGGAAGAAAATAACCTTTGAATAAATGTGAATTCAATCTGTCTGTCTTTTAAAAGAATCTTAAATGTCTTCTTACTCCGCACCAGCATAATCTTTGTTGCTAAAATACTATAAGATTTTCCAAACTATGTTTTATTGAGAATGAATATCAAATTCTTGGGCCGGGGCAGTAGCTCAGTCAATCAAGTGCTTTAGTGCAGCTATGGGGACAGGAGCTTAATCTCCAGTACCCACCATTTTTAAGGCACAGATGGAGGCTGGAGAGATGGCTCAGCAATTAAAGGCTAACCCCGCGGCCCAGGTTCAATTCCTCAGTACCCATGTGTCATAGTCAGCCACACGCCGCTGGGATGAATCTCCAAACCAGGCACAGTTTATGGGAGGAAAGGATTTATTTGTAGCTATAGATACAGGGGACGTTGCTGCTCCCCTTTCACAGGTCCAAGCAGAGAGAGAAACCCATCACCAACACCATGCACATGGAACAGCAAACAGGCAGGAGCCAAGAAGAGAATTTCTTCCCCTTTCTATAGTCTTAGGGTGAGGTCTTGCAACCCTATCCCAGACTTAATGGCTTCCTGAGTCTCTGGAATTTCCTTCCTGCATGGCCCACACAGGAAAGGATGTTTACTTCTAGCTTCTTTGAACTTCTTTACATCCTGCCCCTACTGAGAGGCTGCCTTCCTGTAAACATCCTGAGAGAACTACCCAAGATAATTAAAAAGATCAAGTTGACAACAAAACCTAACCATCACACCACGTAAAACCAAATGTAAAAACTGACGCATGCATCTGGAATTTGTTTGCAGTGGCAAGAGATTCTGGCATGACAATTCTTTCTCCTCGCTGCTCTCAAATAAATAAACTTTTAATTATATTTTTAAAATATCTTCTTTATCAATAATTAGATACATTTTATGAGCAAATTTTGTGATGGTACCCCATTACCTCCTCTCTGTCCCCAAACCACTGGGGACCCTCCTTGGTGTGCATACTGGATCTATCCTTGGGGTAGGGCATTATAAACGGTACAAGAGGTAGCCAGTTTTTCACCCCCTTTGTGTGTTGTTGCTGAGAGGTGCAATGTCTCTGGATATTCTCCCCCACCATGGTTCTTACAATCTTTCTGCCCCCTTTTCCGCTCAGTTCCCTGAGTCATGGCGAGTGGGTATGCTTTATTGTTGAGATCTTAAGTGTCTCTGTACTTCCGCTTTGGGTTGTGTTGGGTATCGTTGATATCTGTCTCCGTTGTCTCTTCATAGGTTATATGACTTGCTGTGGTGATAGTGGTGTTTATCTTGGCACTTTCTCATAGGTTTCATTTGGGCCCTACATGCCAGGGGTGGTTTATCTGCCAGGATGTCAGCCGTCATCCAATGTCTTGTTGGTGGAATTGGGTTTGTCCATGGCTCTCGCTGCCTTCTGAAAAATACAAACAGAATCTCCATCGGAGAGTGAGATCAGTATAGGTTAAATGAGACAAACAGTGCTAATTTGGCAAGATTCTAATGGGTGTAGCCTCTCTGTAGCTCTCTGGTAGTGGGAATTTACCCTTGGAGCCCAGGTTTTTGGTCCTCATAAGATTTTACCATGGATCCCAGTTCCAGTTAAGGGTTCCTTGCCATTGAGCGGATCTCTTAGTCAAATGTTAAGCCATTGATTACCCTCCTAGGTTTAGTGCCACTATTGCACAGATGAGTACTGAAAGTCATCATTCTTTAAGCTTCAAAATGGACCACCTAATACAGGATTTTTGTGTAAGGCATAAAAACGAATTCTAGGGTGTGAGGCATATGATAGGGCACTGTCCTCCCAACATAAACCCACTAGTGCTTTCATGACCCAGCGATGGTGACAGATGCCCCCACAGATTGTCACAGTTCTAAAGCCCATCAACATTGTGACACAGAGGAGGATAACTGAATGAGACAGCTGGGTGTGGTGACACACACCCCTAAAACCAGCACTCAGGAGGCAGAGGCAGGAGGATCACTGTGACTTTGAGGCCAGCCTGGGACTACAGAGTGCATTCTAGGTCAGCCTGGGCTAGCATGAGACCCCACCTTGAAAAAACAAACTAAAAGAATGAGACAACAGGGGATGCAAGGTGGGGAGAAAGGATCAGAAAGGATCCAGGAATAGGAACACTATCAGATTACTATAGTTCATATAGTAAAAAGAAAGAGAAAACAACTTATAAAGTAAAATAATTTTAAAAATGAATACAAATTGCCCGTCACTAGTTAGTGTCAATGAATTTAACTCACATATTGCTGATGGTAGGAAGAAAACAGAGGGAAAGGGGAGAAATGAAAGAAGGAAGGGAGATGAAAGAAAAGAGGAAAGGAGGGAAGAAGAGAGGAAGGGAGGGAGGGATGTAGTGAATGAGGGAAAGAGAGAGGGAAGCTCAAGTCTAACCTGCACACAACAGCTAGTCCAGAAACAAACCAAACAGAGTAAGATCATGACTTTAACATCCTCAAAGCAAGCTGCAAAGCAGGAAAAATAAATCAAGACAAAAATGGACATCTCATTACGTTAAATGCTGTGATTTCAAAGTAAAGATATAAAACTTTTTATATTTGTACACCTTCTGTCTTTGATATGCAAAGTGAACCAAAAATAAAAGTTACAGAATGCCTAATCAGAACAGTTAACAAAACAGGTCTGATTTATATGCATACAAATACACATACACCTAAAAAATAATGAAAATACCTTTGGTTCCAGTGCCCATGGAAGTTCCATAAAAACTGAATGTGATTAGTCCAGAAAGCAAGCAAGCAAGCCTCAGGTAGTAAGGAAGTGGGGAAACTCTATAATCATGTTGCAAAAAAATGGCAAACTTAAAATCAAATCAAAATACAAGAAAAGCAATTCCACCCAGGAAAAACAAACATTTATGCGCTATGCTGAGTTATAGGATGGATCAGCAGAAATGCGTAATAGCTCAAAAATAATGTTTGGTCACACATTAGGATCTGTGGGAAAGAACTAAGCAAAGCTTAACAGGAAACTCTTAAATTCTATTGATTAAGAGGAGGAGGAAACAGATCAACTAAGCATTCAACTCGAGAAGTTAGGAAGAGAATGTGAATGACAAAGTGAACCAGAGAAAAGCCAAATGAGGCATAATGAAAAGAAAAAAGCAAAAATATATAAATTTAAAGACAGAAAAAACAGGTGCAAATGGTTTTGCATGGGAGTTTCTTTTGACTCCTGGATTATATAAGAGAACCTAGGCTTGAATACCTGCACATCTTACCTGGGGGAAGGAACTGACTGTATAGAAGGAAGGGCCCAGGGCAGAAGCAGGATGGGCCAAGGAGAAAGAGACAGAATAAAGACGAGGTCTCTGTAGAGATCCTGAGACTTGGAGGTGAGAGCTTTGAGGAGTAGAGAGGGCTGAGGAAGATGCCTGAGCTTCTGGGCTGCACATTCGCCCACACTTTGTTGATGACATGCCCATGGCCCTTGGTTACATCCTTTAGTGACTCCTTCACCCAGGAGATAAACCGTGTTCTTGGATGGATTAAAATGTCTGTAAGGGTCCCACAAAACTTAGAGGTATGTTAGATAGAGTGTTCTCGTGTCACTCTAGTGTGAAATCGTTGGCCCTCTGGGTTTTCAAGGTGCTGCTGGCTTAGTCTTCGTAATCCATGGTGCACAGTTAGAAAGCAACAGTTAGAGAGCAACAATGTGAACTGAACCGGATCTCTCTCAGAGGCACCATGGGGATGGAAAACTGCAAAGCCCAGGGTAACTTAGAAGGTGTGGTGTCCTTTCTGGCAAGAGTCTGGAAGGACATTGAGCAGTTATGTATGGTAGGGGTCTGAGCAGGGGCCTGGAATTGTGGGGGAGGAGGGTGCTACTGGAGGGGGGCAGTAGACCAAGAATTATCCATGTATTTTCCAACGTGCAAGTAAGATTTTCTGCTGCCAGGTGCACAGTAAATACAGAACCACACTTTCTTGAAGTTCACCACATTTATCATTTTTATATTTAAGTTTTTAATGCAACTGGGAATTATTCAGTTATAGATCGCAGCGGTTACTAGGATTTCTTTTCTGTTCACTTTCTAATGAGTCCTACAATAGTTATTGAATGGCCCCTGCCCTGCTAATTTCAGGTGCCTCCCTGAGGCATGCAGCGTTCTGAAAACCCCAGAGTCATAATTGCCAGTCCTTGGTGGTCATTCTACACCACCAAACAGTTTAATTGCTTTTTAAAGACTTTGTCTTTTCCCCCTTTTTTAAATACTTCCCATTTCTGACGCTCTGTCTTGTCCTTGGCTTTGATTCTCAGTGCTTCTCCTCTGCTTGTTTGATTGTCTGGGGCTTGGCAGAGGGGGGAATGACACTCAGGTGGTTCATTGGTTCACTGGGCAAGCACTGCTGGTCACGTTCTGCTTAGGCCATGACTTCAGCATCTCCTTCGGAGGTGCTTGTCTCACATGTCCTCACTGTGGACATGTGATGGTGGTGGGCCTGCCACCCTCCTCCTTGGCAGAGGAGGTCATGTCACTTGAGACATACCCTTCCACGGGATTCAGGCAGCTCCTAGAAGCCCTCGGTCAGTTCCTGCAACAGCAGCTTGTTATAAATTAATCTTTTTAACTGTCCAGCCATGTGACCTCTCAACCCACTCTACTAAGTCAATGGAACCACTCAATTTCAAATTTTCAGCCTCCAAAACTGTGGGTTAAATGGGCCTGTTTTATTATTGTGAATCCTCTCAGCAATGGAAAGCAAACAAACATGAGCACTGACTGTGTTCCACATACTGTGCCCAATGGTAAATGATTAGAAGCTGAAGGAAGGAGTTGCTGTTTTGGTTTCCTTGTATTTTATTTTGGACTATATAACCATCCTCGAGTCTGCAGATTTGACATACTCGCTCCATCTACCCTGGGGGTTTGAGTCCATTGACCAGTAGCTCTGGTTCCTCTCTTTGGTTTCAGATAACCAGTAGCTTTGGACTGTTACTGACTTCGCACTGGCCACGCTATGTATCCAAGAAGCTTCTCTCCCAGGATCTACGAGGACCACGCCTGTTCTGCTCGCTGGGGGAGTGCAGTTTATTTGGAGAAGTGGAAACACGGTCCTCCCCCACCTCTGGGATTGGCGGGGAGGCCATGGCACAGCGCTTCTCCCAGAGAACACTCTTCTCTTCCCAGCACACACAAGCGCGTGGGCAGTCCTGCAGAACCTTCCCAATTAGCTCTGATTTATTTGACCAGCTCCAGGCCTCCACGATCACAGGGCTCCGTGCACCTGTCCACAGTATTCTAGATCCACAGACCGAGGAGCACAGGCATGCTGCTGGGCAGGCTTGTCAGCTAAAGGCCATTTATACTCAGAAAGTGCCTGAAGTGAGCAGCCCAGCGTGAGGCTTAGCTCTTGCTCAGATGAGCTGAGCCCAGTGGAAACCAGAGCCAGATGGACCTCTGTGTGTAGATCCACCCAAGCCAAAAGCATAGAGTAAACCTGATGCCCTCATGATCCTTCTCTGAGCAGCAGTTTCTTGGCTGCTCTGACTGTGATTGGCATCACTGCTGTATGAATGAATGATGTCTTCTTTTAGGACACAGGTTTTCTTCCCTAGTATGATGCTTTCTGAACGGGAAACAGCCCTGGAGAAGGACACTTCCCAAGCAAAGAGACTGAGGCATATGGGTGAGATGTGACCGTGGGATTTGACACTTCTCAGCCTTCACAGCCTCTGAGCCCAGACCCTCCCCCTAGAGCCATGGGCACTTTCCTCCCTGAGACGGTGCAAAAGCTGTCATTTTCTGTAGATTCTAGGGTGTGAAAAAAAGGTTAGAAAGTACTATTGCAGTTTAACTTAAGCCGAGGAAATTGCTGTGCCAATTTTAGAGAAAACAGAAAAACCATTAAGCAGATTGTCAAAGCCAAGGACATTCCCAGTATGCACTTGGTTCTCCTATTTTCTTCCTTGCAGTAGGTACACCGAGAAGAAAACTCTCCTGAGAGCCAACGGCTCCTTTCAAGAGCACCTGGCACACTGCTGGGGGGAATGCGGAAGGTGCAAAATACCGTGACACATTCTCACAAAGTATAAAGTCACGTACGAGCCAGTAATTCCACACTTACATATAAGGACCAAAGCTGGTGCCTGAACACACACACATCTGCATGTTACATATGTGCATATCCGTGCCAGTACTATCCACAACAGGCAAAAGATGGGCAAAACCCAAATGTTCATCAGCAGATAACCGGATAAACACCGAGGTGTGTCCATATGATGGAATATTGCTCAGCCATGAAAAGGAATGCAGTACTGGCAAACACTATAATATGGATGAAAGTTTAAAACCTTATGTTAAGCACAAGAAGCCTGGCACATAAGGTCACCTGCTTAATTCCATTTCAATGAAATTTCCAGAATGAGTAAATATATAGAGAACAATTCAGGTTGGAGCGCTCCATGAATGAAGTTTTGGTTACACAACACTGTAAATATACTAACTGCTGCCGAAACTGTTCACTTTGAAAAGGATAATCTCAAATCATGTATTCTGAACAATTTTTAAAATATATAAAACCATAAACAAAAAAGTCAAGTGAGACACAGAGCTTCAGACCCTGAACATCATATCAGTTGGAGGACAAGAATCAACAGACCTGGTGGCTCAAGAGGCCACAGAGCAAGAGGAGGCCAATTGGTGACCCTGAGTGACACCTAGCCTCTGCTGCCCATGGCGAGGACTGTCTTCCTGACAGGACTGTTTTCTGGGTCCCACAGTCTTGTCACCACCGGCAGGCCTCCCCCTCTTCTGGCCCATCTTGAAACCTAATACTAGGTAATGCCTGCAAGTACTCCCCAGCCTGTTTACCTACCACATCCCCCCAGACATGTCCACCCCTCTGGTCAGTCCATGGGAAACGCCTCCCAAACCTGCGCCTCATTCCTTGGCTCTTGAAACCTTCCCCATCTCTGCCCATCCAAACACCTCGCCCTGCAGGCAGGGGGCTCGAAGCATCAGATGCCATCAAGTGCACGGAGAGGCTGCTTTTCTCGTGCTGTTGAGACTCAGGTCATTACCTGAATCGCTGCTTCAAGCAGATCATCCGACAATGGACATCACCTGTCCTCTGAGAAAAGCTGGGCAGCTCAGAGTTTCAAGGCCCAAACCAACATGATTTCAGCAACACAGGCCACTTGAAAGCACAAGATGACCTTGCCGAGACATCTCCAGGCCACTCAAGAAGATACTTTTGTCCTGAGAGAGCCACTCCCTTGATGGCCACTGTAACAAATGACCACAAACTAAGTGGCTTAAAACAACAGAAATTTTTTTTCTCACGCATTTCCGGAGGCCAGAACTCCAAAGCCAGGTGTGAGAAGGGCCCTGTTCTACCAGGATTTTAGGGAAGACTGGTCCCTGTCCCCAAGCTTCTGATGCTCTCCACCCTTGGTGTTCCTCCCTCTGCCTCTGTCATCACAGAGCCTTCCTCGCCCATCAGAGTCTGTTAGCTCTCCTCCTCGGACACCATCCCTAGGTGGTATCCCTGCCTGATCCAGGGTGACCTCATCCTAACCCATTCTATCTGCAATGGTTCCACATCACCTTCTGTGGTTCTGGGTAGACGTGGCTTCTGACTTCAATACAGAGGGTAAGGCAGTGGGTTAAAACAAAAAGATATGCAATGAAAAGTGGCTCAGCAGGCAGAATGCTTGCCCAGCAGGCACAAAGGCCTGGGTGGGATTCCCAGCACTGCCTGAACCTGGCATGGTGGCACACACCTCCCAGCACTCAGGAGGTGGAAGCAGGAAGATCAGAGATTCAAGGTCAGCCTTAGCAACATAGAGAACTGGAGGCCAGCCTGGGGTGCATGAGACCTGATCTCAAAAACAAACAAATAAAAACAGATGGAAAAAGGACTTGATGTCAGGAGGATGGTTTCAGCTTCTAGAACCTCATTTCCTCAGGAGTAAGCACCCCACGGAGGCACCAATCAGTCTCAAGGGCCACCCCAGCCATCTCAGCGTCTCCTGCCCAGAGCCACCTTCCCTGTCCTGGGAGTCCCTAGGTCCTTGCCTCCCTCACCTATATGGTAAGTGTGCAGAGAGGATATTAAATCCAGTTTTCACCTGTTTCATTGCCTTCTGATGCTTGTTAGCTCCTGGGGCTTCAGTTTGATAGGAAGTGTTTGGATGCAGCAATACCCATGGTGCTAGTGTGAGAGGCACTCAAGGACACTCGGAGCCTTCTGGATGGCCCGAGGGGAGGTGTGGGTATGTGCAAGGGTTTTAATCAGAACCTTGGCATAAAAGGAAAGAAGGCCTTCCACCATCTGTACTGCTACCCACTGATTCTGTGTGATCATTTTAGTGCAGTTCACTAAGTAAGGAGCAAAGTCCCCATCACTCCACCCAGAGATCTGAGCAGAGTTCCCCACCACTCCACCTTGGAGCCTTGCTCTTGTCGGGAGTTCAGTCAGTTGGATGCAATGAACACACACATTCGTGGGGTTGCACTTGGAACCCTGAAAGAAAGCTCAGCAGTGGCCAGTGAAGGGTGCTGGGTGGTAGAGGAGAATGCTGAGAAAAGGTGGGCCCATCATTTTTGTCCGTGCTTCACCTCTGGACATGGGCAAACCACTGTGCTGCTTGCCACAGCTGTCCGGCATCAGAAACTCAGGAGAGTGAGGACAGACCCTGAGGAAACGCCCGAGGCTGGATTGCCCTTGTGATCAAAGGAAAAAGGAGCTCAGAAGCCAAGCCCAAGGCAGAATGGAGTGAGCCTGAGAAGTTGAGAGCCACTCAGGGGCAGACACCGGTGTGCTTCCAATCCCAATCCAGAAGGTGAAGCCCAAAGCTCAGGTTATCAAAATGTGACTTGACAGCATGCATGGACCTGGAGGACTCTATGTCAAGTGAAATAAATCAGGCGCAGAGAGGCAAATGCTGCATGTTCTCACCTATGACCTTATAGAAACAGAGAATAAAACAGAGGTGATCAGGGCTGAGAAAGATGGCGGAGAAATGGGAATGGCAACAGCCAGAGTTGCAGCGATGCCCACAGCACAGAAGAGTCACTGTGGATGACCACAATTTGTTGTAACAAAAATGAGAAGAGAGGATTTTAAATATTCCCAATACAAAGAAATTATATACATTTGAGGTGATAGATTCCATTTATCCAACTCTATCTGATAATTACATACTATATACATATTATAAACATCCTACTGTACCTTAGCATTGTGTGACGATTAAAAACAAGAGGGCTGGCTAGAACACACCTGGAATTCCAACACTGATCAAGGCTATCCTTGGCTACAAAGTGAGTTTGAAGATAACCTAGGCAATATGAGGCCCTGTCTAAAATAAAAGGACGAGGAAGAGGAGAAATTGGAAAGCTATCGGGAATGTAGCTAAGTGGTAGAGTGTGCCTAGCATGTGTAGCTGTGGGCTTGGTTCCTAGAACCACCACTAGATAAATAAATGCACTGCAGTGACATTC
>PVHP010044831.1:0-13925 GCA_004024765.1 Zapus hudsonius | reverse complement strand
GGAGTTCAGTAAATACATTGCTGTGAATAGTTTTATTTCAGTGAGAGTCTATTCACACATCAAGTGCTTTCTACCAGAGGACTGACTGATAGAAAAGTTTTGAGTAAAAAGAATAAGAGGAAGAGGGGAAAAACAGGGGAATTAGAGGATGAGAACAGGAAGAGCAGGAATTGAAGGAAAAGAACTGCTTAGTCGAAAACTGACTATCGGATCCAGAGATCAAGCTGAGATTTTATTTTTCAAAGCAGGAACTTAGACTTTGGGCTAAGTTCAATTACAACATCACAATGATTTCAGAGATGCTTATAGGCCAGATGTGTTAGGTGTCTTTACCACACATATCATCCTTAAAATTAAATTCTCATATACTATATTGTGTTTTATTCTCAGGGACTATGTGGTTTTGGAACAGGGTCCAGTACTGGAAATTTCTTATAGAGGAAACCTGAGGCTACCTAAGCAATCTATAGATATTTTAAAATTAACCCAAGGCTTAAGAACTTCTTCTTAAAGGTGCTTTCTAAGGCTCTTGGTGCAGAATATTCATGGTTCAGTTCACGTTCCTTTCTGGCTATTGGAGGCGAATGCAATTGATAGCTCCAAACAGCATTTGTGGAATCACAAGGAGCAGCATAATGACTATAATTTTATTTGTAGTTGTGATTTGATCATGCATATCACATGCATTACAGCCAGAGAGAAAATGACTGCAGCCTCTTCTTTAAGTTATACCCAGAGGAACACAAAAGACCATGCTGTAATGTGGCAATGTCTCCAGAGGGTCTGTGATGACCGTTCCCATGGAGGAAGAGAAGAACTCTTCATCAGGAGGGCACACTGGCCTGTGGTCCTATGAGGTGCGTACTGATAAAATCCAGAACTGAGGTGGAGGCATTCAAATAATAGCTACTGATTTTCTTCCATGTCTGGAGGTTGGGAGTCCACATGAAGGTGCTGGAGGAGGGCTGCATCAGAGGGCTTTGGTCATGTCTTTCCTGCCTCTTTCACAGTTTGGATCATGGTTTACACTCAATCCTTACTACTTGTGGCCCATCGCAGAAACATCAGCCTCATCTTGGTCCTGCTGTCCCTTGACCTCCTCGTCTCCCCATTGTCTTCTTGCATCTCTCCTTACGTCATAAGGACCTCAGTTGTGCTGGATTAAAAACTTGTCTCAACCATTAAATATATTTTGTTGAAATCAATTGAAATATAATATAGCAGCATCTAATTCTTTTCTAAAAATACATCTATTGATTTTCAGACTAGCACTTTCCAAAAGAAATTTTGGTTAGGTTGTTACTTGATAGAAAAAGGGATTTGTTCACTGAAACCAAATCCCAGAACTTCAGAACTGAGCTGAGAGGAGCCTCAGAAAATTTTAAGCCTGTGATTTCTTTTTCTTTTATTTAAAGTGAAACAAGTTAATGCTCATGATAAAAAAATACCGATTATGTGAAATAATTCAGTTCCCTCTTCATACTCTATTTCCAGCCTAAGAAGAAAATCAGTATAAATTTTCATGTTTTATTCTTCCTGAAATATTCCATTTATTCAAGAAAATATATGTTCATGTATGTTATATATGCATGAACATTGTATAGATGTACATTTATATACACACACATATATATGTTTGCTTCTATAAATGAGACTGAATATATTTCTATAAAACTTATCTTTTTATTTTATAAGGCTTATAGCCCAAAGGTGTTTCAAAATTAGCTCTGT
Source organism: Zapus hudsonius (assembly GCA_004024765.1). Taxonomy (NCBI): domain Eukaryota; kingdom Metazoa; phylum Chordata; class Mammalia; order Rodentia; family Dipodidae; genus Zapus; species Zapus hudsonius. Next base: position 12,194 of record PVHP010044831.1, on the reverse strand, counting down.
ATAGCCCTGGGCTCCACACAGGTGTTTCTGGGGTTATGAAAATTAAACATTTATTTTGCTAAATAATTAAAATGATTACTGCCTGAGGGTCTCTTTTATCACTTTAATCTGGTTTTTTATATTTGGGTATTCCTTAGTAAAATTTTGCTTAAAATAAAAGCACTATTGCAAAGACAGGTGAGATAGAGAAAGATATAAGGACTTCATTGGAAGGATTTATCTATTGTAACCCTCTCATTAAAAAAGATCAGAAACAAGAGGCTCAATAAGGGAATTAAGAAGATGTCCTGGTGCAGCGAGCGCGAGCCTGTCCTGCTCTGACCAGATCTCGGGAGGTGGAGAGTTCATTTGTGTTTGTTGGGTGTTTTATGGCATGTTAGTCATTCTTTCCACTTCTCAAAGCATGGTGAATATTTGGTTCTATGATTTTTGCTTCAGGATTCCAGGGGGAAAAGAGGGTTGGGTTGGAGATCTGCCACTGATCCAGCTCAATTTGCTACATGTAGGTCCAGAAAGAGATGGGATGTGCTCAAGGGATCAGGGCACATGCCCAACAGCATGTGGTGAGAACCAGGGGTAGGGGTTGCTCTGGGCTGCCAGGACCTCTACCTGTTGTAGGGCCTGGGAATGAACGAGAAGTGAAAATGCTACAGAAAAGTGTAACTATGTTGTACATGTGTGAGTGTGCAGTGTAATTATGTTGTGCAGTTGGTACTTTTGGCTTTCTCCAAGCTTTCATAAATGTCACAAAGCTGGTGAGCCTCAGAGGAGAGATGTAATGTGACTGAAGAAAGCTGGAACTTGGCAAGGGGAGGGTGACACCAGGAAGACCAGAGGGCACAGCACAGTTTGATTGTCTGTGTGGGCTGGAGGGAGAGGTAGGGGTTCCTATGTCTATAGTATGTAGACTTGGGGTCAGTCTTCTGATCTTGGGTCTTCAAGAAGGAATGGGATGGGTCCTCTGTAATATTCTGAGCAAGTGTCAGGTAATGATGGGTCCTGATACCTGCTTTTGGGACGAGAGGACCCACACAATTGCTCTATTTGCAGTCACTGAGAGCTCAAGGAAAGAGGAAACAGTCTCTCATGTCAGACTGTTAACCTGTGTCTTCCCTCCCCCATAATTCTCTCCACTACCTGTAGCAGGCGGAAAACCTCCCATAAAGTGACGTGTTGAAGATGTGGCTTTTGATGAAAAGTGCACCCTTAACACATCAAAGAAAACGCCAATCACCCTCGTGTGGAGAAGCAGGTTAGTGACCCCTTCTCCTCTGTGGGCAGGCCCCTCTAGCTGCGCTGCGGTCTGTGATGGGGCTGAGGAGATCAGATAAGGGCAAAGGCAGAGACAGTCTGGGTGGACCTGGGGCTTTTGATCACCGACAGCTCCTGGCAACAGATACAGCAATCATCCTAGAAGTAAACAGTGCCTCGACCAGAACCGCTTAACGCTCTAATACATAACCTATTAACATGAAGAAACCCAAGAGCGCGTTTATGCTCATTGACACTGAAGTTGGTATGCTTGCTGCAAATCTTCTGAAAGAGAAGAATATGCTTAGATTTACCCCCCAAACTTAGAAAATAATTATACTCTAGAATGACCAGGGATTGAAGGAGGTGATTTTATGGTGATAGACTTATTTTGTGCTCACTGGCTTTATTTATTACATCTGAATTATGTTCATACCTGCATCTTTTCAATGTTTTCCAGAATATTACAATCTTTCTTTTCTTCTTTCTGGAAATGTTATTAAATCAATGAAGCCATGGTTAATACAACACAATTTAGATTTTCACATTTATTATGTTTTGTATGTCCGATTTTTTTTTCTCTCAAGATATCTGTGGTGGGCTGGAGAAATGGCTCAGTGGTTAAGACACTTGCCTCCAGTGCCTAAGGCCCCCGGTTCAATTCCCCAGGACCCATATAAGCCAGACCCACAAGGTGGTGGCCCTGGTGCGCTCTCTCTCTCTCTCTCTCTCTCTCTCTCTCTCTCTCTCTCTCTCTGCTTGAAAAATGAATAAATAAAAATATTTTTTAAAAAGCTATCTGTGGTGAAAACTCAGGTTTTGGTGTTCTCTGTTTATTGCAAAGCCATGCACAAGAAATACAATACTAGGGAAAGGAAAGAGGGAAGAAAGGAGTACAAAATATAAACTTATTTTTAATTACTGGATTCAAGAGGCCTTCAAGATGTGTGTCAGACCATTCTAAATGCATCTAAAGGCTGGTCCTGAGCTGCAGGTTCTGTCCGGTGGAGGAAGGTATGTTGTGGCTGCTCTCAGCACTGAGGAGAAGGCAGCTCTACTCTAAACTCTGAGCACGGACGCCTTCCTGGACTCCCAGCACCCGGACCCAGGCTCCTCACAGGGCTCCAGTCACATGCTCAAATGCTGAAGAACTGCAAGTTTGTAACTTTGTTGGATGCTTCTTTTATTAAATGTTCATTTCTCAGCATACACTAGTGAATTTGATAGCCTAAAAATAATGTGCTTCTAATTGTCATGTTCTATAATTATTTTTTTTTGTCTATCAACATGCGTGCCAGTTTGGATCCTAAATCTTTTTCTTCCCAAAATTTACCTCAGAAATCCTCTCATTGTCTTTTGCTCATGAGGTTTTCTCTTCTTGTCTAATGAGAACCTTCCCCCCCACCCCAGCTATCCCTGGGCTACAAAGTGCCCTTCTGCTCCTAATTTCCATGTTAAGTGAATTCATTCAAACATTGTTGTTAAAGGGAATAATTATCTCTCTGATTATTACTGATCACTTAACAAGTGAATTTCTGTCACCTGGAGAGATGGCTCAGCAGTTAAGGCACTTGCCTGCAAAGCCTCTTGACCCCAGTACCCACGTAAACCCAGGTTCACAAAGTGTCACATGCATCTCAAGTTAGTCTGCAGTGGCTAGACGCCCTGGTGTGCCCATTCTCTCTGTCTCTTTCTGCTTACAAATAAGTAAAGAAAAATAAAATTAAATGCTAGGTATGGTGGTGCAGGTTTATAATCCCAGAGCTGGGGAGGTGGAGACAGGTAGGCCCTTCGAGAGCACTCTGGTCAGCCAGTCTAGCTTGTGTGATGAGTCAATGAGAGAGCTTGTTTCATTAACAAGAACAAGGTGGACCTTGCTCCTGAGGTCTGACACCCGAGTGACCAGAGGTTGTTCTCTGACCTTGATATGTGCATCCATGGGAGCCCATCCCCCATCATACTACTTCACACACCCGCACACATCATAGCCCTTCTGTATTAAGCTCTACAGCTGAGACAGAGTGAGATTTGTTTTAGTACTTCTGTGAACCACAGTGATCTTGTCTGCGTCCTGTGACTTTTCTGTGACCTCCAGTCCCGGTTCTGATTTGCTCCGGTGACATTGGGCTGTTAAAAGATGGAGTAAAGTTCATCAGTGAAGAGTTGTGATGGTGGTTTTGCCCTTTAATTTACCAGGCTATCACTACTGCAGGAAGAAATTATAAAACTCTGACAGCCTTTGGCTTCAGCATGCTTGGTGAGTTATTACCTGGCCGTACGGGCTCTCCTCAGAGCTTGCAAATTGATTCTTGGATGATTTGCTCCAGTTTCTCCAGGTAAGGAAAATAAGGCTGACACCGGAAGTTCCAGGGTCATTGTTCCTCCCATTTTTAAATACAGACACTACATTTGTCCTTTTGACATCCCCTGACACCACCCCAGCATTTTCCAGTTCTTAAAAATAATTTCCATTGGCCCAATGTATATTTCAGCCAAGTCCTTAAAGTACCTGTGAAATTGTTAGTTACTTGCACTTGAAATTGTTTTCTTTCCAGTAGAAGGGAGCAGGGTGCTGGGCTCATGAGCAAGGGAAACAGCTGTTTACTATCAGGAGTTATCCGACTCAGGGAAGAACACAAGCAGGGCTTGGTTGGAAAAGCTCCTTATGATTTGGTATGATTCTATTTGGTGAATCAAATGACAAGCTGAATAGACAGCATCCTTCACCCTGGTCCTTGTTGGCCCCTGGAGAAATATAATAGCATGTAGCAATAAGGTTGATGGCATGATTTCTGTTTGTTCTGGAAAAAACAGACAGTTTTGTGTGCAAATTGTGGCATGGTCATCGCATGCCACTTCCGAGAAAGTTGCAAATATAGAATAGTGCCATGTGTCATTCTTATCAAAACTAGAAATCCTTGGTAAAAATGCTCTGCACTTGAGCTGGGCTTAGGTGCTACAAAAAAACCCATGGAACTCCCCAAAGCAGAGACTGGGGGTGGACCAGGACATCTGGTGGTGTTCAAGGAGGGAAGGCCTGGCTCGCTCCACCACAGGTACGTGGGGACATCACTGAATGCCATGAGGGACTCCTCAGAGTCCAGCTCCATGTGGGAGCTCCTGTGAGCCAGACCCTCAGTGCAAGACTTAGTTTAGATTCCCAATGACCTCTGTGGACCAGCTCAGTGAAGCCCTTAGCCTGTGGGAAGCCCAGGTATTTACACATAATTCTAAGGTGGTTTGTAGTCACAGGAGTGGTGAGAGCTTGAGGAGCCTGGGCCTCAACACAGTCGTATTCAACTATGTGTTCTGAAAGATGTTGAAGCAGTCATTTGGCAAGCTCTGTTTATGGGTTAATTTGCTTATAAAATATTTAGGAAAAGGGTGTCTGTTTTCTGAAGCATATAGATATTTGCACACATAAATCTGGCTGCTTACAGCAGATGATGCTGAAAGATTCCTCCTAGCTCTGGGAGACATAGGATGCAGGCTGTCTAGTCTTTTGGACCATCTGGAATTGAAGGAGTGGGAGGCCTGTGTTTTCCTGAATGAAGTTCTAGAGGTTGAAGCCAACCTTCTGCCCCGATCTCCTTCTCAGAGCAAAAGAGAATTACAGGTGCCTTATTTATAACAGTAATAGCAAACACCCATTCCATAATGCTTCTGTTGCCCACATGAGCGCATCAGCAAAGATACATTTCTAGTCGACCCCAAAGATGGCCTTGGATGTGTGGACAAGACCACGGGGCTGCAGACCAGCACAACTGGGTCACTGATTCCTTTTAGTCTGTTGAGGAAGTGAGTTAAGATCATCAGGGTCAGGTGCTTCTGCCTTCACCCCTTCCAGGCCTCACACTTCCTTCAGAGGAGCTGCAAGGTGCTCTGGTCACGTGGTCTATTCTGTTTCCTTTGGCCACATACAAGAAACCTCCGCATTGATTTTGTGAGGATCAGTCGCCATTTCTGCTTTTAACTCTGTGCACTCTTGGTGCTTCACAGTCCATTACCACATATACATTTCTGTGAAAACAGTATGCATAGAAAACATGTCATTAGCCCTCAGTAGTGCCTTTATTAAGAGTACAGCCATTGGAAAATCTTCACTCATTAGTTTTGTGTCACCAAGGGAACATGACCTTTAAGGGAAGGACCAAACAAATGGAAGGGTGATAGCAAAGATAAGACGAGGGGGAGGGAAGAGATAGAGGAAGAGAGGAAGAGAAGCTTCATCCTTTATCCAGTTGCATCAAAAAGAAACGAGTGTCTGACGTGCCTTGAACCGAGGGTGACCTGCAGAGCCAGCAGTAAGCTGCGTTTTCTTATATCGTTTAATGACCCTCACATACTTCTATCAAGGTGTCCAAGGGACTTTTCCTCGTTCATACAAATCTCATGGTAACCTTTGCTCCCCCCGGTCTAACCACATTCTTAAGGGATTAAACTGTTATGACAAAGGAGGAATGTTTAGATATTGTGCTTTGCAGCTCAAAATTTGTCAGATTAGAAACTGTGTATTTTATAATCTTTAGATCAAAGAAGCTCTCCATCAAAGCTTTGTGTCTCCTACAATATTTCCCCAACCTTTGTTGAACCTGAATTGTTTGGGATTATCTCACTTTAGGTTCACCGCATATGCCTGGACTAACATGAACCGACAAGCTTTCTTCCAAGTATTTTAAACACTTCGTCTGCCCAGGACTTGGTGCTAAGCCCCAGGTATTAGCTTGCCGAGTGGTGCCGGCTGCCTTGACAGTCTTTATAACTCTGGTTTTATATGAGATGCATTTTAAGATTTCTATGACAGATAAAACCCTACAGGGCAACCGTTTATCTTCCATTAAGAACACTGCTTACTTTCCTTAACCGACTGGCCGAGAGCTCTGTAAAGGGGCTTTTTTTTAAAGAAAAAAATAGAGTTTTTACGTCTCGATGGATTAAGTATCATTACCCTGTAGAAAAAAGAACAGTTCAATTTCCTCAGAAGAATGGTTCGTCAGAGCAGAAACATTTGTCTTTAACCATCTCTAAACCCAGCAATCCTGCTACCCAAACAGCACAAAGCAATGATCACTCAAAGTTCAAATTGCCAATTAATTTTGAATCCACTCCCTGAATGCCTTTATTATTATACTGTTGTGAGTCCAGGGAGGAAAGCACAAAGCCCACTTAGTGGGGTCTATGATACATATCCAGATGTTAAAAAAATAAAAAAAAATGTGATCTTTATTTCAATGGGACACATGTTAAAATCATAACTATTACATAAAATATATTTTAATTTTTTTTATAATATTTTATTTACTTATTTGCAAGGAAAGAGAGAGAGAGAGAGAGAGAGAGAGAGAGAGAGAGAGAGAGAGAGAAAGAAGAGGGAATGGCTGCATCAGGACCTCTTATCAGTGCCAACAACTCCAGATGCACGCACCACTTTGTGCATCTGGCTTTATGTGGGTACTATGAAATCAAACCTGGATCATTATGTATTACACATCAACTCCTTAATGAATGAGCCATTTCTCCAACACACAAAAAAGATTTTTAAGGAAAATCAAATTTAAGATAAAGTGCCTTAAGCCCATTGTGTGATATAATGTAGGGATATGGTGTATCATGTAGAAAATATAATTCACTCATATTTATTTCTGCACTTCAGATGGCTTTCATTTATGTAATTATTTAATATATAGTGCTAAGGAGGTGATGGGTAGATATTATATTCGAGGGAAACAAAAACCATAAATACGAATGCTATGTGTCCTATGGGCCATCACCTTTATTGCTACATGCTATTATATTTCTCCAGGGGCCAAGAAGGACCAGTGTTAAGGATTCTGTCTATTACACTTGCCATGTGAAGCTCATGGACAGAATTTGATTCTGAGTTTTTAGCATTAGTAGCCCTGACTCACTGTGAGTCACTTCTTTGTAAGGTAGGCGCACTCCACCTCCTCCACTGACATTTCTTCCCATCAACCATCGTTAGAGCACTTATGATGGGTTGTGACATTGTCTATAGAGGCATGTGTGACACACACTTGGCAACTGACTTTCATTCCAGACTCCATTTCCCTTTTCAATCTTTCATGCTTCCTATACATGTTTTTGATATTTTATTTATTCATTTTCAAGCAGAGAGATACAGAGAGAGAGAGAGAGAGAGAGAGAGAGAGAGAGAGAGAGAGAGAGAGAGAGAGAGAGAGGGAGAGGGAGAGGGAGAGGGAGAGGGAGCAAGTGAGAGAGCAAGCGAGCACCAGGGCCACCACCTTGGGGGTCTGGCTTATGTGGGTACTGGGGAATTGAACCCAGGGCCTTAGGCACTGGAGGCAAGTGCCTTAACCACGGAGCCATCTTTCTAGCCCCCTATACATATTTTTTGTAATGCTGGGGATATGTTCTTTTTATTTTCTGTGTGGTACTCATACATTTTACATACTGTACTCTTTGAAAATTAATGTGTAACTGTGAATGAGATAGAAAATAAACATAGCTCATCTTCTTGTGAATAATCACGAAGTCAAAATTACAAATGTCAAATACAGGCCCAGGAGGACAGCACAAAGCCATGCTGGCTGAAAGCAGATTCCAGCTCTCTCTATTATTTTAGCAGGAGCTGGACACGACCTTGTATAAGTCGGAATAGCTCACTCCACCAGGCTGGGAGACCTAGCCTTATGCCAGCTAGCTGAGTAGTAAGAAGCCATTTTATACATGTGTCTGTGCTGTGACTGTCAAAAGATTCATGACATCAGCAAACTTTCTTTTTACCTTGAGGGTCTGAGGCTTCACTCAGGGTGACAGGGCAGAACCCAGTCAATGCAGGGAACATCTGTGAGAATACAGTCAGAACTAATCCTGGATTTTCAGAGGCATCCTTGGACCTACAGGAAATAGAGCTGCAGGGATGGTTGAGGGACAAAGAATTGGGGCCTGCTAGTGAACCCATTGGAATGCTAATTAGGGGTCGGGGAGAATATGAGAGCCCTCCAGGACCCCTGTCATGCCTGGATGGCATTGCCGGATTTCGCACACCTGGACTTTCTCCAAGTTGGGATCACTGAAAGGTAAAGCTGATTTAGTCTGAGAATTTATTTTTAAATGGGAGATGTCTGAAATGATAGACTATTGGAAAGAACCACTTAATGACTTGAAATTTAATGACCCTAACAACTGGTATTTACTGGAAATTTCTCTGTAGTATGTAATCAGTGGGCCTGGCCTAAGAATTAGCTATGTGATCACTGTAGAACCGAGTTCTCTGGAGGAACAGAACCAGTAAATGGACAGAGGTAATGTTGTACAGCACCACCTCATGGTGCTTAGAGGCTGAAAAACCCCACAATCAGCTGTTGGCCAGCAAGGAGGACCCCAAGGGGTTATGTTGCCACTTGAGGGCCAAAATGCTGAGAGGCATAGCTTCTTGTCTGGTTTCCCAGTTCTGAGAATCAGGGGCCTGAGGGTGCTGAGAGGAGGGATGTGGCAGTTCACACGGCCAGGCAGAGGGAATCAGCTTTCTTAGTCCTCTTCTTCTCTCCAGGCCCTTGGTGGGCTGGAGACCGCCCACTGCTCACACAGGGAGAGCCGTCTGTTTTGCCAAGATTCCAGGACCACAGATTGTGAAGCACATCTGCATTATATCCCTTTCTATTGCACTGCCCTGGCACTGGTCAGTAAGCAGGCACTTACTGTATATTTCATAGTCGCTAAAAGTAAATCTCAAATGTCTTGCCATATAAGCAGTAGGTAAAGGGGATAATGGGTATTTTAATGGGTGTGACTGAATAATTCCACATGATAAGTGCATATGTTTCCTAGCTCATTGTTGTGATTGAATACTAGACAAGAAGCCACTTAATGGAAGAAGGATTTATTTTGGCTCACAGACTCATGGTGGGGAGGTCATGGCAGTCAGTGGGCCCAGCTCCTGCCCCTGGTGGTGATAGCTTGCTGTCGTGGTTTGACCCAGGTGTCCCTCACAAACAAATGAATGTGTTCTCAGTGATCCATCCTCAGCTGATGGCAGTTAGGGAATTACAACCTCGCTAGAGCTGTGTTGTTGGGGGCGGGTTTATGGGGGTTATAAGCCAGCTTCCCTTTGCCAGTATTTGGCACACCTTTCTGCCACTGTTTCCAGTGCTGTGGCAGAGGTGATGTCCAGCCCTCTGCTCATGCCATCGTTTTCCCTGCCAGGATGGAGTCTCCCCTCGAGTCCGTAAGCCTAATAAACCCATTCCTCCACAAGCCGCTTTTGTTTGGGTTCTTTCTGTGCAGCAACTAGAAAGCTGACCACAACACTTGCCCAAGTCTCAGTGCAACAGGAAGCAGAGAGATGGGGTCAGAACCTGGGCTGGACTACACCCCACAATGATCAATCCCTTCCCGGCAATTGTCCACTTCCTCCAGCAAGGATCCACATCCTAAATATTCCCATACCCTTCCAAAATAGCTCCACCAGCTGAGCTCCAAGTGTTCAGACACATGAGACTTATGGGGGTCATTTCACATACAAACCATAACTACATATTTATATGTTTCCAAATATCACGTTGTATGCCTAAGTATAGGCAACTATGACTTGCTAATAAAAAATGATATTAACAACAAGCTAAGCTTTGGGTCCCCTTCACAGTCACACTCAGAATAACACAAGTTCTACAGACAGTCTGTGGCCAGTCAAGCTGACACATATCACAATCAATTATCACCGTCACCCAGCAAATAACAACAAAGAAAGAATTGAACCCAGATTTGTTCGATTGCAAAGGCCATCTCTTTAACCACACTGTGACATGGTCGAGGAATGAGTAATGGTAATGCCCATAAATAATACCCAATCTTCTGAGTTTATTTTTTACATAAAGCAGCTTTAGGTCAGTACCATCTAATTTTGATTACTATAGTTTTTCTGCACTTTTTGGTTTATTTTCAAAAATATTTTTATTTATTTACAAGCAGACACAGAGAGAAGAAATACAGATAGAGAATGGGCATGCCAGAGCCTCCAGCGGCTGCAAACTCCAGATGCATTTTTGTGCATCTGGATGTATATGGATACTGGGGAATCAGACCCCAATCATTAGGCTTTGCAGGCAGGTATCTTAACCACGGAGTCATCTCTCCAGCCCTTGTGCACTTTTGAGTCAGAAAATAAGAAAGTGTTTTTTTTTCCTAATGCTCAAGATTGCTTTGTCTTTTTGGGTCCTATGTGTTTACATTTTTGGAAGTGTTTGTGTGTTTCTCTTATGTCTCTCCTCAGAGGATGCAGCCTTAGCTACTTTCCTTGTTTTTCTTCCCATAGTCTGCCTTTTTGTGCAATCTCTTCTTAAGCTGTCTGTCTTCACTGCTATCACACTAGGGGTTAGCATTCACTGATGCATAGCACATAGTATATGGAATATTGCTTTAAATGGTGGCCTGACTCTATGATCTGATCCAATTTGGGGCCCTTATCAGGCTAGTGTGTGGAGGATAGCTCAGGCTTATTGCAGCTGAAGACATTCTTCTCATTTACCACTGTCCATGGTTATCTCTGGTGCCTCACATTTGGCCTGTGGCTTAGCTGATTAGTGTCTTGAAGATATCAACGTCTTCTAATTCTCTACCTTCAAAATCAAAATCTGAATTTCCTCTCTTGGTGTTCCTAACTAGAACACACTTCCTCCCCATTGTATTTCCTCTCATGATGTTCTTAAACTAGAACATACTTCTCCTGCAGTTTCCAAAAAGTCAGTTCACTTAGGAGAGTGCAGAGAATGCTCTGCTTTGAAAATCTGCCTCCATTCCTGGGCAATCACATCAAGTTGCCGTTTCAGAGCAGAGGGTAGAAAATCCCCAGTGTTCCCTTGGTGTGGATTTCTATTCAGTGAATGGTGTATGGGATTAGACCAGTAAGCTCTGGCCTTACAGTCTGCTTCTCCCAGCATGGAACTATCAAATTTTAAGCCAAGTAAGGCAAGGATGGTGGAATCAATTATTCTTAGCCTACACAGTTTAGGTAGAGTTTCTGACCTACTATCAGAAGGAGAAAGGGGATGCTGGACTGTTCAACTGATCTTCAGAGCAGATTTTCTGCAGAATTGAGTCAGGGGGCGAGGAATATGGTGGCAGCTTGTTTCTTCTGGGAATGTACAGGTCTTAGAGGGGATCTAGAGGTGGGAGAGCTTTGTCTCTTTCATCATAGTCACAAGGAGATTTTTGAAGAAGCTGGTCTTGACTTAAATACCATGGACGCATAGTATTCTTCCTAGAGGTGGTGGAGATTCTTGAACAAAATATTTCCCTGTGGTTAGTAGGACACCCTCCAGAGAGTCCGTGAAAAGTTATGTGTATGGTAATTATTTCCCAGTTATGGGGATCTCACTGGGAAGAGGGGTTCTTGGACTGTTCACCCATCTAGACATCTCTCCCCTGATGTTTTCTTTTCAGCCATCACCATCAGTGACTTTAACTCAAGCTCAGTCTTACCTGTAGGGACCCTACATATGACTCTGGATTTCCTTGATGTGGAATTGATTTTTCATTTAAATTACAATTGTTTTTTTATTCCCTTTGCCCTGAGCCTTACATTTATCCACATCCTGTTTTATTGTAGTTTTATAGAATCACATTTCAAATAGATATGGTAATTTTCATTTTATAGCTGTATTTTATAAAGTATTAGAGTCTCTGCCTAATGTGGTGTGTAAGGAATCTTGAGAAATTACCCTTTCTAACAGTCAACATAATAGGGGATTAGCTTCTAAATATACCTTAACATTCGATTATCAGATTTGCTACTTTTCCATATAGATCATTAGATGGAAATTGAATATATCAGTGCTCTCAATGTTGTCCTTAGGGTGCTCCACAGTTTGACATTGAGCTACCAGCTGACATCTTTGGAATAGGACTCAACCACATTTCTCTAGAATAGAGAGAATATGCCACACATTCTCAACTAAGAAGTC
>PVHP010044830.1:0-13933 GCA_004024765.1 Zapus hudsonius | reverse complement strand
ACCAAAAAAAAAAAAAAATCTATTTATGTGTGGGTGGGGGGCACTGTGCCATGTTACAGCTGGGGGCCTGGCCTCAGTAGCAAGGACCAACAGCTGAGATTGTTTGCTGACCTCCACAAGTGAAGCCTGTCATTGTGTGTGCCCACACTCACACACACACACATGACCATACACACACACACACACACACACACACACACACACACACACACACAGAAAAGAAATGACGGAGAAAAGGATGAAATATAAATAAATAAGGCCGGGCGTGGTAGCACTTGGGAGGCAGAGGTAGGAGGATCACCATGAGTTCAAGGCCACCCTGAGCCTACAGAGTGAATTCCAGGTCAGCCTGGGCTAGAGTGAGCCCTACCTCAAAAAAAAAAAAAGAAATATAAATAAATAGTGACAGAAGTTTTAATATTTTATTCCCACACCTAGCTTTGAAAAGCACTATAATTAGGTCCCCAAACTGGATAATAACCTATAATTAGTCCTAGGCCTGTGACGATGCTTGGAGTCCTTATGGAGGTCCCCCTCCTCAGGCCATCCAGAGCTGCCCACTTTTCCTCTCCCATGCTGACCAGGATGTCCCAGCACCCAACACCCCTTCCAGGATGGGAGCAGAGTGGCTGCATCAGGCCAGGCACCTGCACACCTCTCTAACCTAAGCCTTTCCTCTGGGCCCTTGACAACAGCTCTCGAAGGCTCACTCTGGGTCACCCTCTGAACATGTGGAAAAGAGAAGGGAGCCAGAAAGAAAGAAAGATGATGGAGGGAGGGAGTGGAAAACAGAGCAGAAGAGAGAGCTGGACACCGTGAACTCCATTATCCCAGGAGTGAGGGTGGGGGACAAAGTGGGAGAGAAGGCACTGGAGGGGAGGGGAGGAGATGGCTGGCCTCTGGCTCCTCATACTCTCGTGGCCCCAGGGCTTCTAAGCAGCAGGTGGGTGGCCCAGGGGCCTCACTCCTCATTGGACAGCATCTAGAACTCCTAGAAGGAAGGGCTCTGTCCAGGAAGAACGCCTCCTGGGCTTGCAGAGGTGACCCAGGTGAGAGAACTTTCCAGGAGAAACTAGCCTCCTGGGCAGGCAGTGAAAGGGGAGAGGACCCAGGCCCAGTGGAGCAACTAGTACAGGGGGTCAGAGGTGGAGAGGGCTGAGGACTCACACCACAGGCTTTACAAGCCCCGGCGAGCATGCTCGCCAGAGCCAAGGTCCAGGAGCTGCCATATTGTTTTATTCTTTGTAAAAATAATGTTTGTTTATTTGCAGAGATACAGCTAGCTAGCTAGCTAGCTAGATACATACATACATACATAGATTAGATAGATAGATAGAGAGATAGATAGATAGATAGATAGATAGATAGATAGATAGATAGATAAGATAGATAAGATAGATAAGATAGATGATAGATAGAATGGGCACACCAGGGCCTCCAGCCACTGCAAACAGACTCTAGATGTATGCACCGATTTGTGCATCTGGCTTTAGTATCTATCTTGCTGCTTGTGGACATTTTTGTGGCTTTCCTCATGGGCTATCGGAACAGTGTTCTAAGAATATCTTGGCATGCGCTTCCAAGGGCGTTGGTACACACAGTCCTTCACTGGGTATGCACTGTACACTGCAACTTCCCTCGGTATTTTTTTCAATATATTATTTATTTATAAGCAGAGAGATACGGGCAGAGAGAAAGAGATAGAAAGAGAAAGAGTATGGGCATGTCAGGGCCTCCAGCCATTGCAAATGGAGCTCCAGATACATACGGAACTCCAGATGCATGCGTCACTTTGTGCATCTGGATTACATGGGTATTGGGGAATTGAACCTGGCTCCTTAGGAGTGTCTTAATCACTAAGCCATCCCTCCAGCCAATTCCCTCAGTGCTTTAACTGCTTGTGCCAACTTGCTCTTTCCTGATGATTCCTTGGAGTTCTTTTTGCTCTGGAATCTTGGCAGCACTTGGTGATGCCCGACTAATTTCTACCATGCTGGTGAGTGCGTAACAGGTGGAACTAACATTGCCATATCTCCCCCGTAGGGTCTCGCTCTAGACCAGGCTGACCTTGAAGTCACTTACTCCAAACTCACGGTGATCCTCCAACTTCAGCCTCCCAAGTGTTGGGATTACAGGCTGGAGCCACCATGCCTGACTCATTCTCCTCTTAAAAAAACATTCTCCTCCTCCTCCTCCTCTTCTTTTTAAACAAGTACATTTCTGGCTGCAATCTCAAGAGCACAGAGTTTTATTATTTATTTATTTGCAAGCAGAGAGGGACAGAGAGAGAGAGAGAAAGAGAGAGAGAGAGAGACAGACAGACAGACAGACAGACAGAGAATATGGTTGCACCAGGGCCTTCAGCCACTGCAGACAAACTCAGATGCATGCACCACTTTGTGCATATGGCTTCATGTGGTACTGGGGAATTGAACCAGGGTTGTTAGGCTTTGCACGAAAGTACTTAACCGCTGAGTCATCTCTCCAGCCTTTTTTTGTTTTGTTTTGTTTTTTTGAGGTAAAGTCTTGCTTTAGCCCAGGCTGACCTGGAACTCACTATGTAGTCTCAGGGTGGCCTTAAACTCAGTGATCCTCCTACCTCTGCCTTCCAAGTGCTGGGATGAAAGGTTGAAAGGTGTGCACCACCATGCTTGGTCTTTTTTTTTTTTTTTTGCCCTAGCAGAGGTGGGAGGATCGCTGTGAGTTCAAGGCCACCCTGAGACTACATAGTGAATTCCAGGTCAGCCTGGGCTAGAGTGAGACCCTACCTGGAAAAACCAAAAAAAAAAAAAAAAAGTAATAATAAATTGTTTATGAGTGTGTGGTGGGGGCACATATGCCATGTTGCCAGTGTAGAGTTCAGAGGACAACTTGGTCCTCTAGCCTGTGTTCTGCCTCCTTCGAGACAGAGTCTCTTACTGTCTCAAAGAAACTTCCAGACTGCAGAGGAACATCAGACTAGCTGGCCTGCAAGCTGTCGATTGTCCTGCCTCTCAGTGCCACAGATAGGCACATTTCGATCACAGATGCACGCACCACTTTGCATCTGTCTTTATGTGGCATTGGAGAATTGAACCCTGGGCTGGCAGGGTTTGTAAGCAAGTGCCTTTAACCGCTGATCCATCTCCCCAGTCCCTATTATAATTTATTTATTTGTTTTGTTTTTTCTAGGTAGGGTTTCACACTAGCCCAGGCTGACCTGGCACTCACTCTGTATTCCCAGGCTGGCCTTGAACTCACAGTGATTCTCCTACCTCAGCCTCCCAAGAGCTGGGGTTAAAGGCAAGTGCCACCAGGCCTGGCTTTATAATCTATTTTTGTATATTTGCCAACATGAATAGTGTTCATGCATTGGTATACATACTTGGTCCTCTGTCCATAAGTCCTACATCTAGGGATTCATCCAACTTCAAATAAAAAATGTGGGCGGCTGATGATGTATCTCCCTTGGTGGAGTGGTTGTCTAGCATGTATACAACCCTAGATCTGATCCTCAGCACTGCATAAAACCAGGCATGGGGGCTGGGGAGATGGCTCAACAGTTAAGACACTTGCCTGCAAAGCCTAAGGACCAGATTAAATTCCCCAGTGCCCACGTAAAGCCAGATGCACAAAGTGGCACACATGCATCTGCAGCTTGCTTGCGATGTCTGGAGGCCCTGGCATGCCCGTTCGTGTTCTCTCTCTCTCTCTCTCTCTCTCTCTGCTTGCAAATAACTAAATAAAAACATGAAAAAAACAAACAAACAGGCAGCCAGGCGTGGTGGCGCACGCCTTTAATCCCAGCACTGGGGAGGCAGAGGTCGGAGGATTGCCGTGAGTTCAAGGCTACCCTGACACTACATAGTGAATTCCAGGTCAGCCTGGACTAGAGCGAGACCCTACCTTGAAAAAACAAACAAACAAAAAAAAAACCAAAAAAACCCCAAAAAACCAGGCATGGTGGCACATACCTATAATCTCGGCATTTAGGAGGCAGGACAGTCAGACGTTTAAGGTCATCCTTAGCTCTATACAGCTTGAGGGTAGCATGGGCTACATGAGACTGTGTCTCAAAAAAAAATTACTACGCAGGAGTGGTGGTGCATACCTGCACGTCTCAGCGCTTGGGAGGTGGAAGTAGGAAGATCAGGAATTCAAGGCTAGCCTTGATTTCAGAGCAAGTTCAAGATAAGTCTGGACAACATGAGATCTTGTCTCAAAACAAAACAAAACAACTTTTCGGAGGCTGGCGACATGGTTGACAGACGGACATTGAAGCCTAGGATCCAGTAAACCGACTGCTCAGCCTTCAGCTTCACGGCAACACCAGGCATTTCCTGGGCATCCAGCCCTGTGCACGTCAAGTGGGCAGGTGGCACGGGGAACACAGCTCAGCCTTGCCCGGGAATCTCAGCAGAGGACAGAGAGAGAGAGGCTGATAGAATAAAATAACTCTTGGACTGGAGAGATGGCTCAGTGGTTAAGACACTTGCCTGTAAAGCCTAAAGACCCAGGTTCGATTCCCCAGTGCCTAAGTTTTTCCTGGCAGCTATAGGCCCTAGTGGGCCCATTCTCATCTCTCTCTCTTTCTCTGCTTGCAGATAAATAAATTTTAAAACTTTCTGAAAAGTATAACCTTTTCTGAGCATGTGCAGACTTTTTTGTTTGTTTGTTTTGTTTTTCGAAGTAGGGTCTCACTCTAGCCCAGGATGACCTGGAATTCACTATGTAGTCTCAGGCTGGCCTTGAACTCATGCCGATCCTCCTACTTCTGCCTCCTGAGTGCTGGGATTAAAGGCGTGTGCCACCACGCCCGGCCAGACGTTTTTTCTTGTCCTTCCCTAAAGAATACTGTACAACAGCCATGTGCGTAGCATTTACATTGTATTAGATATTTACAGGTATCCTAGAGATGACATATTTATTTATTTTGGTCTTCTCACAACAGCTGGAAGATCCTTTAGGCCCCTGTTGCCATGAGGTAGAGTAGGAAAGCCTCAGAATTCAATCTCAGAAGAGCCTGTTTCTTTTTTTTTTTTTTAATTAATGATTTGCGAGCAGAGAGAGAGAGAGAGAGAGAGAGAGAGAGAGAGAGAGAGAGAGAGAGAGAGAGAGAGTATGGGCACACTAGGGCCTCCAGCCTCTGCAGTTGAACTCGAGATGCATGGGTCTTAACCGCTGCGCCATCTCTCCAGCCCCTCTTTGGTTTTTAACTGACAGGCGTCTATTGGCAAGGGGTGGGGTGGTGCTTGGGAATGGAGGGGGACATTGAGTCTGGGGAGGAGAAGTCAGTGTCTAGCAGGTGGGGTACAGGGCCGGCAGAGCCTTGTGTTTCAGGCCCTCCTGGCAGGGGAAGATGGGAGAATTTGCAGCCAGAGCCCTTGGCAAGTGTATATCCTCCATCTGGAATTGGAAGGAGCCTGATTTTTGAAGTTTCATCGCCCCGGAAGACATTTGGCAATGCCTGATGACATTGTCTAGGGATATCACTACCATCCTAAGGTGTACAGAGTTTCCACCCCAACAAGAGTTACCTGGCCCCGAGTGTCAGTTGAGAAACCGATCTAGGGAAAGAGGCAGGAAACAGATTTGCCGCACGGCCTCAGATGTCACTTACGTGCTTGGCGCCTGGGTCTCCTCTATTAAACTTGGGTGTCAGGTTTACTGCCTCTCCCCTTCATGGGGCTGTCATCAGGATGGGGGACTTGAGTACACAGGCAATGGGGAAGCATTTCTGCAAGGGACCCCGAGGCCACTGTGTTCACGGGCAGGTAGGGCTTTCTAGCACTCAGGGACTGTGTCCCTGTCCACCAGTTGGAGGTGTTAGCTGATGGGTGACACCTGTCCCTTAATCCTCCTCCTCCAAGGCTGTGCAGAAGCTGTCCTGAGGGCCCCAGGCTTTTGATGAGGACTGCAGAAATGAGGGGCTCCCTGGGGGCCCCTCTGACCAAAACTGCTCTGACTTTGTCCTTAGTTGGGAGTCCAAGGTTGTAGGGTGATAAGAGGCACTTATCATGGTCCTTATCTGAGGCCTGTTGCGAGGGCCAGGACACCCAGCCTTTGTGTTTCTTCTGGACTTTCTATCCCAGAGAGTGCTGGAGTCTTGGCTGGTCCCCCTGAGTGTCTTGACCTCCCTGTTTTGGGGTTTCCCTCATCTCACTGGCTTCTCCAGGAATCATAGCCTGTCCTGTCTCCCCGTTAGACTCTTCATGCTGTCCAGATGGGTCCACCCTGAGATGTGAGTGACTGAGAACAGTTTAATGGCGGTCTGCCCTTGTGGCCAAGAAGGTTGACCCATCCTGTCACCACAGAGATAGGATAGGACACAGGCTGTCAGAGGGGCTCAGGCGCCATGGAAACCACTGTGTAAGCAAGGACAGAGTATGCTGGCCTCTGGTTGAATGACATCTGGCCTCCCTTTCCAAGAGAGAGGTTCCAGTGCCTGGAGGCCCAAGGCCAAGGCCGCAGGTGTGTGGCCAGTGGGGAAGGCTGTGAGCTGTGGGCTTCTTTCCCTGGGAGACGTTTGGATGTGGATTGGAGGAACGGAGCCTGGTGATGACATTCCTGCGTGTCTCCTCCTAGGCGCCCCGAGGTGGGGCAGCTGGGAGAAGCTCCACCTGGAGGAGGAGGAGGGCAGGCCCTGCCGGTGGCTGGAAGCCCGGGGCCGGGGCCATTGGAGCAGGTCAGCCTATGGGAGGCGTGTGGATGGGGGGGGGGTGGATGGAAGCTTCCGGAGTGCGCTTCCGTGTGAGCGGTGAGTAATCCTGGCCACAAACGCAGCTCCCAGGGGATTGAGCAACTTCCTCTGGAGGTGGAGGGGGCTGGGTGAGAAAGAGCACTGGAGAAAAGGAGGAACAGGGCTGGGGATGAGGTGGGGGCATGGTCTTGAGCTCCACCCCCCCAGATGAGCACCCCAGGGTGCCAGGTATTCCTAGGGTTTCCAGGCAGGTGCAAACACATATGTCCATGCGTGAGCCTGTGGTCAGTCTTAGGTGGGGGGGGGGGAAGACTCCTATTGGCTGCTTTGGCTCAGAGGGTATTTTTTTTATTTCATTTCATTCTGACAATTTCATACCTGTATATAATGCATTTTGATCATATTTACCTCATTATCCTCTCGTGATTCCCAACTTTCATGAGTTTTTTTTTTTCTTTTTTGGGACCCACCGAGTTAAATTAGGGTGGTTTTGCATGAGCACGGATGGGGTTTATTTATTGGAGCATGGACGACTTCCCTGTGGTTACACCATGAAGAACATGACTCCCCACCCCTCCCTCCTTGGTTTTTTTTTTCCTTTATTAAGCAGAGAGATAGAGAGAGAGAGAGAGAGAGAGAGAGAGAGAGAGAGCGCACCAGGGTCACCACCTTGTGGGTCTGGCTTATGTGGGTCTTAGGCACTGGAGGCAAGTGCCTTAACCACTGAGCCATCTCTCCAGCCCTTGTTTTTAATTATTTTTTTGGTTTTTCGAGGTAGGGTCTCGCTCTAGTCCAGGCTGACCTGGAATTCACTCTGTAGTCTCAGGGTGGCCTTGAACTCACAGCAATCCTACCTCTGCCTCCCAAGTGCTGGGATTAAAGGCGTGCCTCGCTCCTTGTTTTGTTTTGTTGAGGTAGGGTCTTGCTCTAGCCTGTGTAGTCTCAAGATGTCGGTCAGGACGGCCTCAACTCACTGCGATCCTCCTGCCTCCTGTGAGCAAATGGCATTTCTGTTAGGGCCTTGGAGCATTCTTCAGCGTTGGAATCCTGGCCCTGCAGCCCTTCTTGCTGATTGACCATTTGACAGTACCGCTTGGCTCAGTGAGTTCTCTGAGACACACACTGAACTTCAGTTTCTTCATAGTTGAAGTGAGGGTAACCGATGGTGAGGATGAGGTGAGTTAGCACAGAAAAACCGCCTGGCTCAGTGTCTGATAAAGGCACTTGGTGTATGTAGACAGTTTGGCTGTGCAGATATTTTTGGATGGATGTTTTCAGACCGTTGTGGGTCAGGCTGCTCTTTGGTCCCTATTCTGGCCATGGAATTGGTGCAGTGGTCTCCATGAACCTGTTTTTCCTTTCAAGGTAGGGTCTCGCTCTAGTCCAGGCTGACCTGGAATTCACTATGTAGTCCCAGGCTGGCCTCGAACTCACAGCCATTCTCCTGGGATGAAAGGTTTGCACCACCAACTCCTGGCCTCCATGAACATTTTTTAAAAAAATAAAATGAAAGAGGCTAGATCAATGACTCAATGGTTAAGGCACTTGTCTGCTAACCCTAGCGACCCCGGTTCGATTCCCCAGTACCCACGTAAAGCCAAATGCAGTGGTTCATGCATTTGGAGTTCGTTTGGGTGGGGGGAGCTGGAGGCTCTGGTGTGCTCATTCTCTCCCTCCCACCCCCTTCTCTCTTTCTTTGTTTGTAAATAAATTTTAAAAAATTAAGAACATTTTGAAAATAAAAAATAAAACAGAAGTACCTTGTTAGTGCAGTAGGTAGCGCATCAGTCTCATAAACAATAAAAAGGAAGAGCTGGAGAGATGGTTCAGTGGTTAAAGGTACTTGCTTACAAAGCCTGACAGCCTGGGTTGGATTCCCCTATACCCACATAAAGCCAGATGCACAAAGTGGCACGTATGTTTGGAGTTTGTTTGCAGGGGCAGGGGGCCCTGGCACATACACACACACACACACACACACACACACACACACACACACACACGTTAACGAAAAGAAGAAGGCTTGGAAATTGCTCTGTCAGTAAAGTACTTGCCCCACAAACATGAGAAAGTGTAGCTGATTCTTAATACCCATGTAAAAACGCTAGGGGTGGAGCTGAGGGAAATGGTTTCATGGTTAAGGCGCTTGCTTGCAAAGTCTGATGACCTGGGTTCGATTCCCCAGTACCCTCGTAAAGCCAGATGCACAAACTGGCACATGCATCTGGAGTTTGTTTTCCCTGGTGTGCCCATCCTCCCTCACTACTCACAAATGAATCAATAGATAAATTTATTTGTTTTCTCAATGTAGGGTCTTATTATAGCCCAGGGTGGCCTGGAGCTTTCTCTTTAGTCCCAGGCTGGCCTTGAACTCACAGTGGTCCGCTTACCCCTGCCTCCCCAGTGAGTGCTGGGATTAAAGGCGGGGAGAGGATGGTCCCTGGGCTTTGCTGGCCAAGCCTAATGGGTGAACTAAAGTCTCAGAAAAGGTGCTGGCACTCCTGAGCATCAGCTCGACCACCCCTCCCACAAACACACATACACATTTAAAAAGATAAAATAGGGCTGGAGAGATGGCTTAGTGGTTAAGGTGTTTGCCTGCAAAGCAGAAGAACCCGAGTTTGATTCCCCAGCGCCCACGTAAAGCCAGATGCACAAGGTGGCACATGTGTCTGGAGTTTGTTTGCAGTGGCTGGAGGCCTATTCTCTGCCTCTTCCTCCCTCTCTCAAATATATTGATATAGAACAGAAAATGTCCACATATGTCACCCAGTATGAGTAAGGGCTGTTTTGGAGAACACTTTTTGTGTATGCCTCTGTGTGTAAATCAAGGTCAAATGAAATACATCTTTCTGTGAGTCGTGGTTGAAAACTTTGGGGCCACTCTCCCTCCTGTGCTGGGTTTGCGTGGCACCTGCTGAGTGTATACAAGGGTCATCACCCCTGCTGGGGCTGAGGGGTTTTGTCCTAAAAGCCAACAGTCTGGCTGGGAGGCTCAGAGCCCAATTCTTCACAGCAGAGAGGGGGTTGTTAGGAAGGACTTCCTGGAGACACCCGAAGTGTTCCGTGGGGATGGATGGTGAAAGGAGATTGGAGTGTCCAGAAGTTCAAGAACTCTTCCAAAGGCGGCCGTCATCTCGCTGTGGAGATGCCATGTGGGTACAGCAGAGAGCTGAGTGGGTGTTGTCTGGGAGCACTGGGAGGCTGAGTCCATTCCTCCGGGATGGAGGGGTAGAGTAGGAACCATGGATGAGAACTTTCCTCCTATTCCCATGGCTCCAGACACTCCAGAACTTTCTCCCGTGCACTGCTGCCCCAGCTGGCTCTGATGGACCTGGTACTTGGCTCTGAGCCCTGCTCCAGGAAGCGGAAACCTCCCTGCTCTCTGCCCCGTGCTTAGTCCAGTTAGTCTAGTCTGGGCCTCAGTGTCTCATCTGTAGAGTGGGCATCCTAACCCGTGAGCTGTTAGCTGCTGCCGCTGGTGCCCATCTTGTGACCCAGTGTGGACGACCCGGCGGCAGGAAGTGTGGGCGCTCTAGGTGGGTTACTGTTGTGATCTCGGAGGCTGGGAAGGCTGGGGTAGGTCATGAGGACATCAGCTGCCTGGTCTGGAGAGCCTCCTCCCTCCCTCCTCCTCACCCAGTGACCGAGGCTAGTGGGAGGAGCCATGGGGAGAGGCTGGTTGGGGATCTCCCTGACTTTAAGTGGAGGTGGCCTGGTAGGGCCCCACAGGATGAGACCATGTCTGGCAACCCCTAACCTCTGGAGCCCCACCTGCATTGAGCCCCCTGGGAACCCCAGCTTGAGGTGTATGTTGCCGGTTTCTAGGAAGCTGGAAGTGGCTTACAGTTTCTCAAACCGAACATAGAGGCTTGGGCATGGATTCCACAGAACAACGTGGTGCTTGATGAAATGCTGCATACATTGAGCACCGACTGTGTGCCTGGCACTGTGCTAGGCACTTCTGTATATTTGTAAATTTAATTTTCACACTAATCTATTACACAGTTTTTTTTGTTTTTGGTTGAGGTAGGATTGGCCTCAAACTCACTATAGAGCCAAGGATGATCTTGAATTCATGTCTGCACCCTCTAAATGCTGGGATGGCAGCAATGACGTCCATCTTTATGGTCTCACTCTAGCCCAGGCTCACCTGGAATTCACTATGTAGTCCCAGGCTGGCCTTGAATTTGTGGAGATCCTTCTACCTCTGCCTCCTGAGCGCTGGGATTCAAGGCGTGCGCCACCATGGCTCACAAATATATATATTTGTGAAAGAGAGGTTAGGGCTTTCTCCGCCCTAGAGAGAGAGCTTTTCCAAATGAAAAAAGGGTGAAAGTGTAGCTCAGTGATGGAGTGCATTCATGAGGCCCTGGAGGGACTTCTTTGCTAGACTTATCAGAACCTTTGATAGGTTAAGAGCCATTGTCTCCCTCCAATTTGTGCTCATAAGATACCACATGACATCTGAAGTTTAAAGCCCCAACTTCTAGGTGGGCCTGGAGGAAGGCCAAATGTGGTCATGTAGAACAGCATCGTGACTGGGCCCCGGGCTCTGACGCCATGACTTGGGGTCTGCCTGAGACCTCCTTCCTGTCTTCTTAGAGAAGTGTGTGTGCCGAAGAGCTTGGTGCCTTTGTCCTGTCTCTTCCCTCTGGCTCCCAGCATGAGCGCGTGTCCCGTGTTCCCAGCCCGTGGTTCCTGGGAGACACTTCAAAGGCTGCTGTGTGGCACTTAGACTCCCAAGGCTCCTCCCCCGTGTAAGAAAGCTCACCCTCATGCCTCCTGGGAGCTCTCAGGCCATCTAGGGACCTGCATGAGTGGGAGAGCCTTGGGATTTCTGGGGGCCATGAGGACACAAAGGAGACCCCTAGCTATGGAATCTAGACAGCTGAGCCTCCTTCTGAGTCCCCTCCAGTGTGACATCTGACCCTCTCTGGTCTCCGTTCCCTGATGAACCCTGGAGAGGGCCAGTGTCATAGGCACTGGGGACCCATTTCACAGGTGAGGCCCTGTTCCAGCCAGGTTCTCTTCCTTGTACCCTGATAAGAGTTGGTGTTAGAACGAGGGAAGAATCTCCTGTCTTGTTGCCTCAGTTTACCTCTGCAGCTCCTGTTGTGCTTTTTGTTATATCCCAGCATTCAGCATCCATCTGGGGGAGCACGTGGGCATGCTTGCTTGGCCCTCAGCTAGAGGGGGAGGGCTCCTCCAGGCCCACTGTGGGGCTCGAGCGAAGGCTCCGGAGGAGGTGGTGGCTCCCTGGCAGAGTGTCCTCTCTCGGAGGGCTGTTTGCCCATTTATTCTTAGCACTGACTCATCGTGGATTCTATTTTTAGTCCTGATTCTAAGTGTTGCCAACATCTGGTGCAGGCAGTGCTGAGGGGGTGGGGGTAGCAGGGCGACCCCTGTGGGTGCTGCTGGAGAGCAGGGACATCTCCTTGGCCCTCTACCTGCCCTGGCTTAAAGCTGGCGTCCTGTTCATGCTGCTTTGTGGCTGGCTTTCTCCATGTCTCATTCTGCTGAAGGGGTGGGGGCTGGGTGGGGCCGCCATCAGTGGCACACCATGAGCTGAAGGCCTTGCAACAGGCTTCACAGGTCCAGTCAGCCTCTGACCTCTGCAGAGAGGGGCCTCAGAGGAGGCTGAAAGCCTAGGGTGAGGAGTAGCAGATATTATAGGGAGAGATTGGAACACAGTGCTTTTTTTGGTTTTCGAGGTAGGGTCTCGCTCTAGCCCAGGGTGACCTGGAATTCACTCTGTAGTCTCAGGTTGGCCTCGAACTCACGGTGATCCTCCTACCTCTGCCTCCCGAGTGCTGGGATTAAAGGCGTGCACTACCACGCCCGGCTCCTGGAACACAGTGCTTTGGCGAGCAGACTCTGTAAACCAGACTCCCTGGGGTGGAGTGGGTAACTCATCAGTCTCTCTGTGCCTTAGTTTCCTTACTATTTTTAAAACTTTTAATTTTAATTAATTTATTTCAAAGCAGAGAAGAGAGAGAGAGAGAGAGAGAGAGAGAGAGAGAGAGAGAGAGAGAGAGAGAGAGAGAGAGAGAGAAAAGAGCGACAGATGCAGAGAGTGGACATGCCAGGGCCTCCAACCGCTGCAAATGAACTCTAGATGCATGCACCACTTTGTACATCTTTGACTTTATGACTTTATGTGGGTGCTGGGGAATTGAACTCAGGTCCTTAGGCATTGTAGGCAAGCACCTTAACCAGTAAGCCATCTCTCCAGCCCAGTTTCCTTACGTTGTTTTTGAGATGGGGCTGGCTGTTGTGAGGATTAAGATAATATTGCATGAAGTAGCTAACTAGGAAGTGGTGGTTCTCGGAGCCACAGTAGGGTTATTCCTGGGACGTCCTCTGTGTGTTGGGGTGTGTATTTACTTACCTTCTCATTACCATGACAAGATACCTGAGAAAAATCAGTTCAAGGGAGGAAGAGTTTATTTCAGCCTACAGTCCATCATGGTGGGAAGGCATGGTGGCAGGAGCTTGAGGCAGCTGCTCACATCACGGTGAGGAGACAGAGGGATGAAAGCTGCTGTTCAGCTAGCTGTCTCCTCTTTATACAGTCCAGGACCCCAGCCCATGGAATGAGGCTGCCCACCTTAATGAATTTAGAATAATTCCTCACAGGCAAGCTCAGGGGCTAATTTAATCTACATAACCCCTCACAGGTCCTGTCAAGTTGATAATACAAATCATCCCAGGGTGAGTTGGGTTGAAGGCTTCTCTGCATCAGATGAAGCCTGGGATGGGTTGAGAGTCTTTCACCCTGGTGACGACTTTGACATAGAAGGGGCCCCACACATCAGCGGGTGGTTATCTGGGCTTTGCTACTTCCACTGGGTCTTTCTGAACACCCACTGCTTTATGTACAATACCCGGGACACAGGGCACGGGTGTGTGTGGGCCCGACTTCATGGGCTCTTGCCTTGGGAGTTGTGGAGAGCAACTTGGCTGGCGTTTGGAGCTGATGCCACACCGTGCCCACCTCACAGACTTCCTCAAAGGTCTTTTAAACGAGGGAAAAAAGAAAGCTGTGGCCTTCAAGTTCTTCTCAGAACCTAGGAGGTGTATTGGCAACTGTCTGGAATGGGGGAGGCCCCCTTGGGTGTGGGGGCCCAGCTCTCCCTGCTCCCCATGGAGTTGTTACACACTGTTAGCAGGGTTCCAGGTAGGTAGCGTCTGAAAACGAGGTTCTGTTGCTTTGATCGGCCTGGGGCTCTCTGGTGAGTTTAGGTCCTTGTC
>PVHP010044829.1:0-14092 GCA_004024765.1 Zapus hudsonius | reverse complement strand
GAGAGAGGAGAGAGAGAGAGAGAGAGAGAGAGAGAGAGAGAGAGAGAGAGAGAGAGCACCAGGATCACCACCTTGTGGGTCTGGCTCACATGGGCACCGGGAAATCAAACCAGGGGCCTCAGGCACTGGAGCCAAGTGCCTTAACCGCTGAGCCATCTCTCCAGCCCTGGATTGCTTTTAAGAACCCAGAATATGCTTGCTTTCTGAGTAGAAGTTGCTCACCAAGCATTTCAGCTAATGATTCTAGGGTGTGGGTCTTCTGGGGTCTCCTTTATAATCAATAGCTAGAATGTCATAATTTAAAGAGGGGTTGGGCTAAAGTCGTCCTAATACAAGTAATTAGCCACTAGTCTGTTCATGGTTATTTTCAGCTCATTCGGATTAAAAATTGAATTAAAAATTGAATGCTGGATATAATTTATGGCTCAGTTTCTGAGGTCATTCTGGGATCCCATGGCCAGGGTATTTGATATTATTTCCTCTTTTAAAATGAGGAATCTGAAAAGTTACAGAACAGCATTTAAACCTCCCTGTTTGAAGCCAGAGCTCATTTTGTTTCTAGGCTGGAAAAGTCATCTGACAGCACTCCAGCCCAGTCAGCATCTTCAATGAGTAGCTTTATTATTTGCTGTAAACAGTTGTAAACTTCCAGAACCACAGGCACACCCATGTTAAAATGTTAATTACTGAAGTGCCTCATAATGCCAAGTGCAAATGAATAGTGAATTAAAGGCTCAGTGAAATTCCATCTCTGGGTCTCTCTGGGTCCCCTTCTCTAGCACACACAATAGAACCTGGCAATACTGAACTGTCTTACATAACATTAAGACAGATTTCTCAAAACTGACCTGTCATTTTTGTGAAACTTCTGAATTATAAATAACAATGTTTGATGCTGTGCTTTATATGCTTTAAAAATGTGAGACCTATTTGGCTGATGGACAGAAACAGACCTGTTCCAACAAGCCTTCTCCAGGTCTCCCAAGTTTTTCTGAAACTGTGACAGAAGGACATATGGGCAACTCTCTAGTTTTTGTTTGCTCTTTCTAAAAGCTCCAGAAACCTTGGCTTCTGATGCCGTGCCCTGCCAAAACAGCGGGCCTTAAAAATCCATAAAAATCCCACTGGGAATTATGAGAGGTTCATGTTTTCAAGTGGCGGCCCCTCCACCCCCTGGCTCCGCCCCCACGCCAGTGTCTGCGGCTTTGATTTGTAACTATCCACCCACATAAACCCTAACGTTCATTGGGATCCTTCAAAGAGGTTAAGGTGTAAACCAGGAGGAAGCTTTTAAGGACAAGGGGACGTCAGGAGGGAGAATGAGAGAGGAAATACAATTAGGAGAGATCACATGCTTGGCCTAGTGAATGGGCGCTTGGGTAGGAAAAGTCCTGGCTGGTGGAAGGGCTGCTGAGTGTGGTTTTGCTGGCCAAGACAGAGCCTCTGGTGCTGCGCTCCGCTTTCAGTGGGATTGCCCAATGCACTGTAACCAGGATGGCAAGTGTGTGGATCTCCCTCCCCCTTTGTCTAGATTTTTTATATGCTTGCACAGCCAGATCGCAGTGTTCCCAGCTGTAAGGCCAGGGATTTGCTGTTTATCCCCTGGGGGGTAAATAATACCAGCAGCAATCTTCTGCCAGAAAAGTACTTGCTTCCACAGCTTAGAGACTCCATAGATGAGAAATGGAACAGGCTCTCAAGGAGAAAACTCCAGACACCCCATTGACCAGTCTTCAAAAATCTGAGGTGGGGATTGGAGAGATTGCTGAGGTCAGGGTGCTCACCTGCAAACTCTAACAACCCAAGTTCAATTCCCCAGTACCCACGTAAAGTCAGGTATACAAAGTGGTGCATGCATCTGGAGTTCATTTGCAGTGGTAAGAGGACCTGGCATGTTCATGCTCTATCTCAGCTTGCAAAGAAATAAAAACACCTGTGAGGTGTCAAGTAAATGGAAGAACCATAATTATCATTATGGCAAGGTTAGATAGGTGGGCTTTGGAGGAGGAAGCCTTAAAATTAATGTCTTAAGTGCCTGGGTGGAGCCCCAAGATTCTTGCATGCACTTTTGGGGAGTCAGGGAGTTTCGAGGTAGTCTCTAAAGCTCAGGCTAACCTGGAATTCACTATGTAGTCTCAGGCTGGCCTTGAGCTTGCATCGATCCTCTTACCTCTGCCTCCCAAGTGCTGGGATTAAAGGTGTGTGCCACCACACCCAGGGCATGCATTTTTCCCCCTGAGGCACATGCACTTTAAAAAACTGATTTCATTCAAAATACTCCCTAGGCAAAGTTTCTGATATAGTGTTGAGTACATACTTTTTTAGGAGCAGATTCAGGTTGCCACTTATCAGTGTCACTTAGTGCAGTTTTCATTGCTGGAAAATGGTGATCATACCTTCTACCTTACTGGTCATGGCTGTAAAAGTTAGATATTATATATGTAAAGTGTTTAGTATAGTGTCCAAACTATGACAGGGGCTCAATAAAAGGTTAAACTAGTAAGAAAACTAGTCTGGTTTAGCACGGAGGCAGTAGCAGGGAAGGAGATACAACTGTCATGTGTCTAACATATAGCACATAGGAAAAGTAACTGTGGGGATACATATATAATACAGTGACCAAGGATTCTTGTGACTCATGGGTTTTCCTAAAGTAACTGAGTGCCTGGGGAACCTGAGAGAGGTAACATGATATTAAGCACAAAAGTTCTGACAGTCAAGACATGTAAAAAGGTCAAAGGATGTAGCATGTACAAGATGCTGGGTTTGATCTTTAGTGCCTCAAAAGGAAAGCTAACTACTGGGCTCCTACTATGTGCCAGGCATCCACACTAGCTCATTTGATTCTTAAGGACTCCTACCTGGACTTGGAGGACTATCCTTATTTCACAAATGAGGAAAGAAGCCTGTAGAGATTAAGGAGCTAGCTAATGCCCACCTCATCTTTGGCTGAGTGAAAAATATGGTAGCAGAGGGGGGCAGGATTCTGGATGTAAGGAAAAGACAAATCATTTTAGAATGGTAAAGTCTTAACATTTCTTCTAGCTAATGCCTTTATAATTAAAAATGCACTAGAGGGCGCTAAATACATAATTGGTAGCAACTTTTGATAATGCAATTCCCACATATGTACAAGATCTATAATCAGTAATGGGTTCAAGCCAAAAAGGCCCTCCCCAAAATAAGCATGATGTATTTTATAATTAAGAAGCTGCAGTCCTATCCCCTCAAAACAGAGCCTTATGCTTTATGTTGAGCAACTCATAATCTCTCTCTACTTGATACTGAATGCTGTTCAAAGTACCTTTTACTTAGATGTTTTCTTTGCTCTGCTTGCTGAGTGGCAAACAGAAAGGGAAATAACATTTTTTTTGTGTGTGTGTATGTGTTCAATTAAGTTCAGGTTATGTATATGTTTTGGCAGGGCCTCACTGTATCCCAGGTTGGCCTGAATTTATGGCAATCTTCCTACCTCAGCTTTCTGAGTGCTAAGATTTAAAGGTGTGAGCCAACATGTCTGGCTAGTTTATTTAGTGTTTGGAGACTGGGACTGCATACCCTACCACTGAGTTACAACTCTAAGAATTAAACAGAGACACAATTCAACTTTAAAATTTTATTTTTAAGTCAAGATAAACATGGTCATATTTTTTAAAAGAAAAAACCACACATACCTAAATTATTAAAATGAAAAACAACAAGACAGCACCCTTAAAACTTTCAAAAGCAACATCTATCACAGGGAATTTCATTGTATTTATTTTCTTCTTCGAGGTAGGGTCTCACTCAAGCCCAGGCTGGCCTCGAACTCACACCGATCCTCCTACCTTTGCCACTGCTGGGATTAAAGTGTGCTACCACACCCGCCTCATACAAACATTTCCATTTCAACCTAAAAAGATGAATTACATGGTCTAAAAAATAAAAAAAGTTGCTACCGCTTACATATTTAGTGCCCCCTAGTTCTCCAACTGGTGTGGAACCTGTTAATTTTGCCCCACTGTGTGAGGTGCGGTTAGTGATTGTTATCACTCAGTCCCTATGACAAGCCCCTGAGAACAGTGACTAAAGGGATAGGGATCTGCAGAAAGCAACTGTAACCAAATTAGCAACACAGCCAGGAAGAGAAAGAAGGGGAAGTTCTAAATTACTCTTTGACATTTCAAAACTCAGTGGATCATGAACAAGTCACAAGCTTGGTATTTTAATTCATTCATTCATTCATTTTTGTAGAATACAATCATCTCGGATGTTTACTTCTTTTTTTAAAAAAATATTTTATTTATTCATTTTCAAGCAGAGAGAGAGCAAGCGCGCACCAGGGCCACCACCTTGTGGGTCTGGCTTATGTGGGTCCTGGGGAATTGAACCCAGAGCCTTAGGCACTGGAGGCAAGTGCCTTAACCGCTGAGCCAACTCTCCAGCCCGGATGTTTACTTCTTTATCCACACTGCCTTGCAAGTTATCAAAAGCAGACTGGGTTACCAGTCATTAGTATACCTCAAAATAAAACTCGGCATTTCTTTCTTGGTCCTTTTTAAGGTCCTCTGCTCTATACTTGGTTCTGAACAAGGCTAGTTAATTATGAAGCAATGACATAAAAATTAAAGAGGCATGTATGTGTGTGGTAACTGGAAAGTCACAGGACTAAATGTAGTCAAAGTAAAAACACGATGGCACCAACATACTATTTTAGCTTGTCCATCGTATATTCATTCAGTAAGGCTCTACTAAAAAGGTCAAGTTGAATAAAAGGGGGAAATTTTTTTTAATTTAAAAAACTTTATTGATAGCTCTCATAATTAGAGACCATAAGCCATTACCATTCCTTCACCCCTCCCCCGTATTTCTTCCCCATCTCAGTCTGTTTTCAGTGTTGCCACCTTTTCCTCCCAATACGTGTATTATCAGGCACTTCGAAATCATGAACATCAAGGTCGTTTTGTGTCTGCAAGATTACGTTGTAGGCAGTCCTGCCCTTCCTTTGGCAAAAGGGGAAAATTTCTTAGGAACTAGAATAGAAGCCCGTCAAGACTAGTTGGGACTATCAAACACCTGCTGTTGGATTGCAGCCTTCTCTTACATTATTTCCACGGTCTTTCCTCTTCCCCCTCCTCGTGCTGGTGGTTGAATCCAGGGCTCAAGCGCCCTCAAGTCCCCTTTGTTTACCCTTCCTGTTTTAAGAGCTTCACTTGCATTGTCATTTGACCTAACAACCTGACTAAACAAGAGGATCACAGCTAGTAAGAACCCACAGGGAGCAGGAATTCAAACGCAGGTCACACCTATTGAAAGGTTCCTCAAGGTATCATGAAACAGTGTGGCAGTGCATGCTTCCTAACTCCAGTATCCAGGAGACTGAACTACACTGCAAGACAGGCTCAAAAAAACAAAAACAAAAACACCATCCATTTTTTCTGCACACAGGGGACAATTGACAAGACTGGCCACTACCATTTCCGGAAGATGGCGGCTTCGAGGAGGCCAGGGAAATTTGGGAGTGGTCGGGATTGGAGCAGACATGGAAAGGGTTAATGTCCCAGGAGAAGGGCGCGCAGGCGCGCAGAGCCGCCCCGGCCCTCTGCTTCCTTCCCGCTAACCCCTGGGGCTCTGGCGCAGGGCCTCCCGGGTGACGAGTCAGGGTTTCCGAACGCGGAAACTGGGATAGGAACCTTCCAGTTTGGTCAGAATTGTACCATTAGGTCTAAACTGTCCCTTAATAAAAGCCTGTTGTTCAGCCTGATCCCAGTTGAAGGCTGAAGTTAGGATGAAAGCTGCTCAAATACGGTTCTCTCTACCACCGTTTACACTATGCTAGACTATCTGTAATTGTGGTCTTTCCACAGAAAAACCTGTTTCACAAACGCTTTATTTAAACACCAAAGCTCCGTAATTATATGTTTCAATTTTATTAAATGAGCTTAAGTTATCCAGCACTTACTCTTATTAAAATTTTCAATTATTATTCTGGCTAATACTAAAGGGCTTAGGTTGGGGAAAATGCTAAAGTTAGCAAAAAGATTTTGCAGGCTCAATCAGGACTGCAATAAAGATGTAAGAAAGACCCACCCACGACTATAGTAAAATTAGTTAGCAAACTAAATTCATTGAGATGATTTTCAAAGATAAAAGACCAATACTGTTTCATATATAATTGTGTCTCTGTGACTTAACTGCCCCAGAGTAACTATTTTGTTTTAGCTAACTCCATTTCTGTGGGGCTCTTCCCCCTCTGAAAACTACACCCTGGCTAACACATTCTTACCCAGTTACACCTGCTGTACCAGGAAATTTATTGTTTCCTGTGGCTCCTGGAAGTTCAGTTTTTGCTTAACCGTAACTTCTATGCCTTGGTTTGATGCATTGATGGTTGGAAGTCATTGGTTAACTGTAACTTCCATTATCTGGCCTAGACCTGGAATATTTGTTAGAATGATCTGTGATTTTTTTACTTCATAAATTAGCTCTTTCTGATGTGAGCCTCTCTTGGTTACCAGCTTAATAAAGGACTCGATTGACTAAAGTGTGGAGCTTTTTTTTTTAATTTCTATCAGTCTTATACACACATGGTATAACATTTATTTCTTCTAAGTACATATAAAAACATACTTGCTAAGTCTGCACACTGCTCTCAACTACCAAAATATCCTACACACCACTACTGTATGATGTACTTAAAATTTAAAAGACTTTATGGGCTGGGGAGATGGCTCACTTGCTTACAAAGCCTGTTGGCCTGGGTTCAATTCTCCAGTACCAATGTAAAGCTCATGCAACTGGAGTTTGTTTGTAGTGGCAAGTGGCCCTGGCATACCCATACTCTTTCTCTGTGTACAAATAACAAAAATATTTTTAAAAAGATTTCTTACTCTCACCTAAGAAAACACATGCTGTCATCTAAAGACAACTGCATGAGACTTTGGAGGAGGGACAGGGTATTTTTACAATTTAAACACACTCAATTTCTCCCATGAAGTTATCAGTAAAATAAACATTACTATTCCTTATTAGTATCCCATGAATGCTCCTTTTGGGGACTATGGTTAACAGTTTATTTTAAAATAAGTCAAAGGTTGTTAAAGGAGAGCAGCTGGTTGTGGGATGTGCATACATTTATTACCTATTTTTAAATCTAACAGCTTTAAAAATATTTTTTATTGAGAGAGCGAGCGAGAGAGCTAAGGACTTTAGCCACTGCAAAGAAACTCTAGAAGCATGTGCCACTGTGTAGGTATCGAGGAATTGAACCCAAGTCCTTAGGTTAACTGCTGAGCCATCTCTCCAGCCCAGGCCAATAGCTTTGATAATTGTTTTAAAATGTGTATGCATCACTAAAAGTTCCATGCTATAAGAAAATCTTTATTGTGCTTATATCCAATTAACTTTACTAGTTTCCCAAATAATAAAATATTCCTAGTAATGACTATTTCCATTGCATTAAAGCTTCAATTTTATAGTGTCATCTTTGAAGGTTAAATCTTCCCAGTGAGAAGGTAAATTATTTTCCGTGTATTAATGTCAGCTGTCCAATTTATTTGGCCTATTAGCTTCCATTTTGCTTTGTTTTGTCCATGTGGTATGCATGTGTGTATGTATATGGAGGGCAGCGCACAACCTTGGGTGTTGTTTGCTGTCCACCTCATTTTGAGAAAGGATCTCTCGTTGGCCTAGAGTTCATCAATTAAGCTAGACTAGTAGGCCAGGTAGCAACAAAGAATCCACCTGTCTCTGCCTCTCAAGTGCTGGAATTACATGTGCCCAACATGTTTGGCTTTCTGGAGTACTAAGATCAAACTCGGGTCGTCCTGCTTGCAAGGCAAGCACTTTACCAACTGAGCTGTCTCCCCAGCTTTCCATTTCCATTTAAAGCAAGGCCACTGAGAATGCTGATGTACCACCAATTATCTAGCCCTAGTAGGTGGTTTTATAAGCCTCCTGTTAGAGCTACACTAAAGGTAACATACTCATATTTTTCAAGTTGTAGTGTCTTCTTTACATATCTTCTTATACTAAGATATGAGTGGTAAAGCACTAAACTAATAATACTTTTTTGGAGACAAGGCCTTAGTAGCCCATGCTGGCCTTGCACTCCTAATCTTCCTGCCTCTACTTTCCAAGTGTTGGGAATTATAAGTATGTAATACCATGGTCTGTCTTTTCCAAACTTCCCCTTCTACCAAGACAGGGTCTCACTGTAGCCCTAGGCTGAACTCAAGCTCAGAAAGATCTTCTTAACTCTGTCTCTTGAGTGCTGGGTGTTAGGGTTATAGGCAAGAGACACCACACCTAGTTTCCAAACTTTTTAAAAAAAGTTTATGTAAATTTATTTTTTTGTGGTGATAGAAATCAAACCCAGGGCCCCATACAAATTAGGTAATTGTTTTACTGCTGAGCTACATCTAATGATGCTATACTCTCTCTACTGAATGGGACATGGTGTATATATTTGCCTATTTATTAATCAGCTGTGAAAATTTGTATTCTGGCTCCTGCCTAAACTCATTTCCTCTCTTTTAGGTAGTAATTGATCCTTTAATGACCGGTAGGGAATTTGGCTTACCAGTTACCATTGAGCATTATTTAGCTGTAGAAATCTTAAATTCAGAATATGTAATTGTATTTTTCAGCGTTTACCGCCTCTTTCTGTGTAGAGCTATCAAAGTTCAATAAATTGTCTTATTATCACTGTGGCTATTTAAGTAAAAATAGGGAAAGGAGTTAGCAAGTACTGAACATCTTAAAAGGGCTATAAATTAATCCTAAATTCTATCACCCTTTAGTAGTATCATTTAGTGATCTCAAAGTTGCAAGATTGACATTTATGATAGATACAAAGGTATCTTTTCTTAAGATTTACAACATTTGAGGAATTTTCATAGGGTGTCTAGTTCATGTCTTGTGTATGTATAAACTGTGGTCCTAGAAACAGTGGTATCTTAGATGAGTCTCTAGGGACAATGGAAACCATTAAATAACCAGTAACTCAGGCATGGTTAGCTCACACTTACAATTCCAGCATTTAGGAGCTGTAGGCAAGGACATAAGGAGTTATCCTTAGCCACCTAGTTAGTAAGTCAAGGCCAGCCTGGGATACATGAGACCCTGTTTTAGAACATCAAAACAAAGCCTAAATAATAAACATCATATTCTCTATTAAAACACATTCTTAGTATCTCAGCAACTCATTTAAGTTATCTCCCACTGTTCTTTTGAATAGGATCAATGATTAACACAAAAGAATGTTGGATTAAAGTCCAAACCTCATTTGCACCTTCAAATTATGAATTTACTAATCAGAGGTATTCCCTTCCACCAGGTAGGGTTTCACTCTAGCCCAGGCTGACCTGGAACTCACTCTGTAGTCCCAGACTGGCCTCAAACTCACAGCAATCCTCCTACCTCTGCCTCCCAAATGCTGGGATTAAAGGCACGTGCCACCAGGCCCTCTCAAAATTTCTTCCCTTCTTACCCCACAATGCTTTACTTTTGGTTCCTAATTTGGAGCACCTCTATTTAAATTTGGTAACAAGGCTCTCAGAATATGTGATTTATGCCCAGTACTCTGCATGTCAAATTGAGAGAATTCAACAAAGTTTAAAGTTATAAAATGAATCGTGATACCATGATTGGAGATTTATTAGTGCGAGGGCTTTGCATCTTACTAAGAAAAACTCACACACATTCCTGAAGCTAACACTAAATTTTACATCACACATCAGGATTCCTAAGATCATGGTGTGAATAGAATATAAAATTTCATGGCAATACAGAAAACATCAACTGAATGGGCTCTAAAGTCCATGTTAAATGCACAACTGTGTCTCAGAACTGAGATGTTATCATTCTCAAATATTTTATTATCAGAGTCAACATCAAAGACATGAAATATAGAAGAAATGGCTATAACAATAGTACTTCCAATTTTCTCATGTTGTAAGTCTAATAGAGAAATAAAAAATGTCATCATTGCACTACTTTACATGAATTATGAATGAGGGAATTTAGCAATTTATTGTAAAGGCTCCTGGAAGAAACAAAACCTAGAAGAAGCTCTTCAGAAAAAACAAACCTAACCTGCTTGTGGAGAGGCTCAAGCTACTGACTATTAATATATAAGGGAGTTACTCATATAGCTTAACAAAGACTGTTTACTATGATTAATAACTACTCTGCTCTTATATAAGCACCTTTCTTCTAAGCAGCTCAATCTCTAGCATACCTTTCTTGATGAGTATTGACAGAATAAGCAGTTATCAGTTCTTCCAGAGACGTTGCAAAAGAAATAAAAAGATCAAACTGCTGAAATTTATAGCTTCAAGTCCAGATAGTTTGTGATGTCAAAAAATACTAGAAGGGGGGAGGGAGGAGAGAACATGAATATGAGAATAAAGACTGGGTGTGGTGGCTCATATCTATTAATCTCAGCAATCAAGAGGCTGAAGGAGGACTTCAGAGAGTTTGAGGCCACCCTGCCTCAAGAACAAAACAAAAAGTCATTAACAATGAAACACTCCAAACTGAAAACTCTTCCTATTTCAAGGCCTATAACTAGCACATTTATAGTTCTCTGAACTTTCTAGAGCCTCAAATTTAAGAAGTCAGCTGGTCTGATTGTAATTACAGAGCCGTAGAATATCAAAATTTGGGACTGTTAAGATACCCTCACTGGGGATTTTAGAATACTTAATGAGGGTAAATGAGCGCATGCATGCACACACACACTTTAGCCAGAGAATAACCTTTAGTATTGTTCCTCAGGAGCTATCCGCCTTTTTGAGACAAGGTCTCTAACTGGCCTTGCCACTGGAGTTTGCCAACTCTATTATAACCTTCCCAGTGCATACTTTCTCTTCTTAGTCTCAATTCTCACCTCCCTATGACTTGATTAGTCCATCTAGACTCTTCATTTTTTCCTAATAGAATATTTTAATTTTTATAGAAATTATATTCATTTCATAAAAATGAATGGCAAGGAAGAATCTTAAAATTCCATGAACATCTGGCTTGTGTTAATGCTTTAGAAACAGACAACATAATGTACATATTGCTGGGGGGGGGCAGATTTTGCATTATGTTAAGGGCTAATAGGGAAAAGACAAGCTTACTCATAAAAAAAAATCAAACAACTGTTTCTCTACTACACATGACTTTACTGAGCAACTGTAGGAAGCTTTTTAAAAATATTTACTTTCAGCAGGGCGTGGTGGCTCATGCCTTTAATCCTAGCACTAGGGAGGCAGAGGTAGGAGAATCAGAGTTCGAGGACACCATGAGACTACATAGTGAATTCCAGGTCAGCCTGTGCTAGAGAGAGACCCTACCTCAAAAAACCAAAACTTGCAATAAGAGACAGACACATAAGAGGAAATGAGAACACCAGGGCCTCTTGCTGCTGCAAATTAACTTCAGATGCTCATGTGCCACTTTATGTATCCAGTTCTATGTGGTATTTGGGGAATCAAATCCTGGTTGTTAGGCTTTGCAGGCAAAGTACCTTAACCACTGAACCATCTCTCCAGCCCTGTTTTAATTTTTTGTTGTTGGTGTTTGATTGTTCAAGACAGGTCTCAAATCATAGCCCAGGCTGCCCACCAACTCAAGATCCTCTTGCCTCAGCCTCATGAGTGCTGGGATTAGTGCATGAGTACTTAGCAACCTAACATGGACTTAAAAGTCCAATCTTTAGTGGTAAAGAATAGGGATTAGCAATGAGGAGCTTCTCTGTGTTAAGGGCAACAGTGAAGAGACCCTATCTTGAAAAAACAAAAACAAAATAACCCAACAAAAACAGATATCCCACTAATTTCTGTAACATATAATAATGGTAAAAATAATGCAAATGTTTGGGTTACATTAGATGTAAATGGTATTTATTCTTAGTTTGTTCTAACCTTTAGATATGTTGAGATTTATACATACACAAAATTTTTAAGTCACAAAAACCTGTTTTAAGCACAGAGCAATACAAATGCAAAACATACATAAACCAAGCATGAACAAAGAAAGTGGCACATACGGTGGAGTTCCTTTGCAGCAGCTAGAGGCCTTGGCATGCACATTCTATCTCTTTTCTCTCTGCTTGCAAATAAATGTGTAATTTAAATTTTTTTTTTAAAGTTTTTACTTTTAAGGCAGGCATGGTGGCTCACATCTTCAATCCCAGCTCTGGGGAGGCTGAGGTAGGAGGATCATCCAGAATTTGAGGACAGACTTTGCTAGAGTGAGACTTTGCCCCAGAGTAAAACAAAGTGTTTTAACTTTGGAACCTCAGATGATGCCTCCTTTTAGGCCTCATAACAAGAACCTTCAGAAAAATATAAGCTACAATACAAACATTTAGCCTACCTCTCCATATCATATCTGGTAACATCTTACATGCTAGAGCGGGGATGCCTATTTGAAAATAGTCTTCTAAAAAGTGCCTGGTGGGGCTGGAGAGAAGGCTTAGCAGTTAAAGGAAATGTACTAAAAAATCAAATACTTTTTTAAAAAAATATTTTATTCATTTTCAAGCAGAGAGAGAGAGAGAGAGAGAGAGAGAGAGAGCGCCAGCGAGCTCGCACCAGGGCCACCACCTTGTGGGTCTGGCTCATGTGGGTACTGGGGAATTGAACCAGGGACCTTAGGCACTGGAGGCAAGTGCCTTAACTCCTGAGCCATCTCTCCAGTCCTCAAATACTTTTTCTAACATTAATTCTATTTAATGCTGAAATAAGGAAGATTAGGAACTAGATGTATAAACCCAAACACAACAGACTCTTTAAAGACTATCCCAGTTTCAATTTGGATTAGCACAGCAGTTTTGGGATTGCTTAGCTATCACAAAAAAAAAAAAAAAAAAAAGGCAACGCCTTCACCCTTTCACTATTGAAATCCCTAACATGGAGATGTTGGTTGATGGCAGAGTACTTGCTAGCATCCCAAAAGCCCTGGGCTTGAATTTCAGCAGAGCAAAACAAATGGTACCTATCTCTTTTTACTTCCATTTTCATGAGAACAAAAATAATAGCCACAAGTGTTTATTTCATAGATGTGGTCAGACAAGTTTAGGACAAAGGAAAGAAGCCTAGACTACCTACCCTAATGCTTGTTAATTTTATCAAACAACCCTAGATAAGTGATTTTTTTATAACCCTTTTCTGGTTTGATTATAGAATGAGAGGAAAAAAAAAGTTTGATGTTTCTTAGCCAAAGTTTTTCTCAAGAATAAGCTGTCACCTTAGCACAGTCCTATTTCATGAAAAATTTAGGTACTAGAGATAAGACTAGCCTAGAAGAACAGGTTCTTGCTTGATCTAACAGTGAAGAAATACAATAGAGGCCTAGAATTTGGCATAATGTGTAACTAAGTATGATGGAGAGGTGTAAGTAGGCTATAAAGAATTCATTGTTTTTAATGTAAAAAGGAGGGGTTTATAAATTTCTAATTGAAGTTAAGTTGTTAAGTTCTGACCCAGCTTATAAGAATTCAAATGTCAAATAAGACAGCAGCAATTCCCTCAGACTTCAACAAGGCCAGGCATACTGATACACACCTGAATCTGCAGCATTAAAGGCAGAGGCAGGAAGATCAGGACGAGGAGTCTGAGGTCAGGCTGGGCAAAACCCTGTCTAAAAACAAAACAAAACCCCAACCAAATATAAACAAACCTAAAGGGAAAAAAGCCACTCAAATTTCCAATCAGAACCATTTAGATTTCTAAGAAATATATTTTATCACTCTAGGGCATTATAGAACCTGATAGTAAATGGTTATTACTACTACTGAGGGCAGTTATGAATAAAAATCTGTCTCAAAAACTTAAAACACTCAAAATGGATTAAACTACTCCTTCTGTTCTAGAATGCAGAGATGTGTTTCTCAATACATCTATTTACTATTATGACTGTAAATAGGCTGGAAATGTTGGCACATGCTTGTAATTCCAGTTAGCCAGGAGACTGAGGCATGAGAATTGGGCCAGCTTGGGCTATATATGGAGAGCCAACCCCTCCAACCTCTAAGAGTAAAAAGACTACCAAACCTCAGTTGTTTTCCTTGAAAGTCAATTCTCTCTCCAAACCTAAGTAATAAGCATGGGTATTTCTGCAG
>PVHP010044828.1:0-14609 GCA_004024765.1 Zapus hudsonius | reverse complement strand
GATTGCAAGAGCCACCAAGTGGGTAGAAATACCCAGACGCTCAGTCCCCCACTACCCTCTAGAGAGTGACTGGGGCCTGCGTGACCCCACAGTGATTACCATAACCACACTGAGGAGGGCCCCCGGGGTAACACCCCTAGGGTAACATATATACATACATAACCCCACTGAGGGTAACATATATACATACATAACCCCACTGAGGAGGG
Organism: Zapus hudsonius; assembly: GCA_004024765.1. Classification (NCBI taxonomy): domain Eukaryota; kingdom Metazoa; phylum Chordata; class Mammalia; order Rodentia; family Dipodidae; genus Zapus; species Zapus hudsonius. Next base: position 14,400 of record PVHP010044828.1, on the reverse strand, counting down.
CTCCCAGGGTAACATATATACATACATAACCCCACTGAGGAGGGCCCCTAGGGTAACAGGAGTTGGGGTGAAGGGACAGTAGTGTACAACCTGTGATAATATATACATATATACCTACATACATATATACATATACACATAAACACATATACACATATACATATATATAGTAAAATTTAAACATAGAATAAAGTTTTATTATAATGAAAAAGAAGGCACTGGAGAGATGGCTCATTGGTTAAAGGCACTTGCTTGCAAAGCCTGACAATCGATTTGATTTCACACAAAGTGGTACATGTGTTAGGAGTTTGCTTGTAGTGACAGGAGGCTCTGTTGTGCCCACATTCACTGTCTCTCTCTCTCCCTCTCTTTCTCCCTCTCTCTTTCTCTCTTCTTTCTCTCCCTCTTTCTATCTCTGTCTTTCTCTATCTCTCAAATAAATAAAGATATATTAAAATAAAATTAAATCCTGGCTGAATATTTCAGGCTGAGGACATAGAGCTTCTTTCTGAGTAGATCAGTATTTTGATTTTATAACTGTCAACACTGAGAATGCCTCTTCACATAATAGATATTGCAATATGGCAGAATCATGTTTAGGGCATTTTTATAAATTATTGGAAAGTCTTTTCTAAGCTTCCCCCCAAAAAAATTAAATGATATTTTATGAAACTCAAGACATTAACTCAAAGAGTAATTTTTAAAATCAGAACATTCTAACCCCCCCAACCTCAAGATTCACTAATTTGCTAATTACATGCTGCGTTAGGAATGACACTAGGAAAATACTTCTTCAACTAAACCATTATGCTTCTAGAAAAACGGAAACTGCATATATAACAAATAGAGTGTAATTCACAGCATACATTAGTCTGGGCCCTGAGCTGCCCTGTTTGTTAGCATTGTGTCCTGTTACAACAGGCACAGAGCTAAGTGTCCAGAAACAAAGCTACAGTGAAGTTGTGTGATGCAATCTAGGTGAATTCTACCAGAAATGCCTCCAATTCATGATTGAATTCATTTCCCCCCCAATTTTCTATGACTTGCCCACATTTTAATTACATGACCCATGACTTAAAAATCTAATGGCTAGGGCTGGCGAGATGGCTCAGTGCTTAAAGAGCTTCCCCGCAAAGCCTAAAGACCTGAGTTCGATTCCTCAGTACCCACATAAAGCCCGATGTACAAAGTGGCACCTGCAGCTGGAGTTTGTTTGCAGTGGCTGGAAGCCCTGGTGTGCCCCCTCTCTCTGCCTGTCTGTCTCTATCTCTCTCTGCTTGCAAATAAATATTTTTTAAACCCTGATGTCTATCCAACAGCTATGTATTCCAACCCACTATCATATGTATTTTTATCCAGTAAAACTGATCTCTGGCTTACCGTACAGGCCCAGCCCAGGGAACAATGAATTTTAGCTATCCATTTGTAGACCAAAGGCAAAGCCTGCTGATCTGTACCAGAGCATTTTCACTGAAGAGAAGAACCAAAACCCTGAGCTTCCACAACTGAACTCTTACACCTTTACAGAATCCAGTAGTGCTCAGAATTATTGAGGGGAAAGTTATGAAATTGTATATATCTATTTCCTGACTACAAAAGGCTTTATGTTTGACACGAATGTATGTCCACATATATTTGTACATTAATAATTTGTTTCAAACACAATTTCTTTGGCTATAATTCTCCAGTTATTGTGTTAGATTGTGTGGGCGATGAAAGCTCTAAAGTAAAAACTGCCCCGAAATCAGTTTTTAGGGGTAAATTAAGAAAATGGATGAAGGACATTGAGATCATCAGCAGAGAATTATTTATAAGTTAGTTTAATATATTTCGGATCTGGAGTGTAAAGTGAGTTAAGATCTCTGCTGTCTCTAAAAAATCTCATTTTTAAACTAATAAAAGGGCAGCAGAAAGTTGTACTTTATTATATCAGTTGCCACATTGAATCTCCCATTTTCCTGCTGGACTCGCTCTAGTATGAGGTCCTAGAAGGAAGATCACAGTTCTGAGAACGTTAAGCTAGACTACCTCACTCCTAGAGAGCCTCATCTCCTCGGCTTGGACACACTGTGAAAGGGTAACTACCAATTACTTTTGTTAATGTATTAAAACACGAGACATCCAGATAAATTTGAAATTAAAGTCAACTGAGTATTTTTATATGCTTCTTGAAATAACTGCAATATATCTATACTAAAAACATGCTTTAGCTAGGCATGGTGGGTCACTTCTTTAATCCCTGCACTTGGGGGCAGAGGTAGGAGGATGAAGTAGTTCAAGGTCACCCTGAGAATACACAGTGAATTTCAGGTTAGAGGGAGATCCTATTTAGAAAAACGACAGACAAACAGAACAACACAAAACAGAAACAAACATCCTTTGCTTATGTAACATGCATCTGGTGTCTCAAGCAACCCTTCCTCTTCCCCTTCCCCTCCTCCCATTTGCAGCCAAGGAATTTTCTTCATGAGAAGAAAACCAAAAGCCAGGAATGATTGCTTGGCTGCGATTCTCAGACAGAAATTTCTAAATTGTTCCCCAAATTTAGGTAGGAAAGGAAGACTCCTTCCTTCATGGTTTTTAAAGGCCAGTGTAGTTGGGTCATAAAGGGGAGAAGGGGAAGTAGACTTGTTGGGGTCACCAAACAGGAAGCTGGATATGACAGGGTTCTTGAGCACTGTGTGGAGGCGTGAGGATCAAGCAGGGCTTGGTGTGCTCCTGGCAGGAGCACCGTGAGTTCAAGACCACCCTGAGACTACAGATTGGATTCCAGGTCTAGAATCTGGGCTAGAGTGAGAGCCTACCTTGAAAAACAAAACAAACATAAAAATTAAGCAGGACTGAAGAAGTCAGAGGGACCAGTCCTGGATGAAGCCTCTAATGAGTGTCAGATGCCAATTCCTTGGGTTCAACAGCTTCTGGGGTTCAGCCAGGTGGCAGGTGCTGAAGTGTCAGAACCCCAGAGGGGTTCTCTTTGCTTTCTCTTTGGAGTTCTGGGGGGTCCCTCCCCCCACACCTGACATGGGTAGTTGGGCAGTATGAGACAATGGGGCAGGAAATAAATACATGACTCACTTCCCCTCAGCCTGAACCTCCAGAGCAATTCTAGATGTTTCCATGGGGTCTTGCTGAGCGATCCTATATTAAGGCCTTGGAATAAGCTATCAGAACCAGGAGGAAGGCACTGTGTGGATCTAGTGCCAGAAGCTTGGGATGTCCTTGACTCAGAATCCTGGGGCAGCTAGGACTCGAGAAGACCCACTGATGACCTGAATCTAGTCAAGTAGGAGAAGACAGAAAGAAAAGACCTTGAATAGTTTAAGATTTTACTTTTTGTGACAGAGTTTAGATGCAGATGTGTCCATGGAAGTGAAGTTCACCTGAGCTGTTACTCCATTCTGGAGAGAATGGAAGAGAGGGTCAGGAGCAACTGTAATGGGGAAGTTTTGGCGCAGCCTATCTGGGTTTTTACCACTACATTTCCCCACCAAGTTCGTGTCCTCTAATGCAAAAGAATTATACACAGGGACAGAAATAAGTACTTCTTCTCACACATTTATTCTAGATTAATCAGTTAAGGGAAGGGGGAATTGGATAGGAAAGCCGCCCAGTCACCACGTGGTCTGTGAGGTTCATAAAATCATATTATTTAAGGGAACATGGGGAGTTACAGAGTTCTCCAGCCACCAGTGTGGGGAGAAAACGTGGTGAGTTTTTGCAGAACTTATGCTGTTCAGATAAACAAGCAGAAAGGGGAAAGACATGAGAAGAAAAGATTCAGGTGGAAGAGAAATCCAGCCCCTCACCGCAGGCTGTGGTGGGGGCTGGGGGGACCTTACTGGTCCCTGGGGAGTCAGGGGTCTGTTTGCCAGCCTGCCATGTGGGGAAGTGAGTGATTTCTTCTAGGAAAGTTAATTTAAGTTTTCCCCAGGTGAGTCAGAGACAGCTGATTGGTTTATATCTGACCAATCCGTTTTGGCACCTAGGTTTTAGCTCTAGATAGATACCTCCCACTCAAGGGGAGGGTGTCTCTGGAGCTGAATGACCCGTCACACAACCAAAGCCGGCCTCTGGAACAAATGAGAGTTTAGCAAGAGAGAAAAAGAAGACAGTCACCTTTCTTGCAAAGACTGGGATGCTCAGTCCGCTGAGAAGTGTGCAGGGCAAAAGTTCCAGTGAAGGCCAAGTGCTGCTCTAATTCTCTACAAGGAAAGTGCGGGTTAAATTAATCTTAAAGCACTTTTAAATGAAGGTACAGATATTCAGAAAGGATAAATTGCCCCAAGTAAAAGCTCATTGTATTAGTTCTTTTCTCATTGCTGGGAAAATACTTGGCCATGAGCAACATAGAGAAGAGAATTTATTTCAGCTTACAGTTTGGAGAAGAAAACCATCACAGTATGGGAAGTATGGCCGGAGAAGGAAACCAGGATTATTGTCCTATCAGCAGGGAAGAAGGGGGTAGGAATGGTGCTCATCAGAACCCCAGGGAAATGGTGCTGACTTCACTTAGGCTCTTCCTGCCTCAACCTAATCGAGATTATTTGTAACAAGTTCAGAGATTTGTTCCTATGCCCATTCTAAATTCTATCAGGTTGACATGATTAACCACCTTGCTCATTTAGAAGAAAATTGTGTGAAAAGGGTAAGTTGTACAACACAGTTGGCTGGCTTTGAGTGTGTGTGTGTGTGTGTGTGTGTGTGTGTGTGTGTGTGTGTTTATGTAGCATGGCAAGTGTGAGCATGAATGTGTGAGTGTGCAAGAGTGAGCTGTGTGATGTCAAATAGTGGGTGAAGGTGATGAAAAGTGTGTGAATGTTGAGTGTGGGCATTACTGTGGGTGTGAGTATGTGAGGGTGAGAATCTAGGAGGCGACTTGATGCTTGACTCTGGGTGCTGAGGAGGCATGTTTAATAGAACATGTGTTTATATGGAGGTCAGAGTATGTGGGGCATGTGGACCAGTATGCAGAGGGTGGGCAAGAGTGGGTGGAGGGAGGATGTTGTAGTCAACCTTTTCCTTGCTACGACAAAGAACCCAACCAAAGGTAGCTGATGGGAGGAAAGGGTTTATTTTGGCTTACGGACTCATGGGGAAACTCCATGATGGCAGGGAAAATGATGGCATGAGCAGAGGTTGGACATCACCTCCTAGCCAACATCAGATGGACAACAGCAGCAGGACACATGCAAGGGGAAGCTGGCTATAACCCCACAAGCCCACCCCCAACACACACCTCCAACAAGGTTCCCAAATTGCCATCAGCTGGGGATCAAGCATTCAGAACACATTCATTTTGGGGGGGACTCCTGGACCAAACCATCAGAGAGGGTAAAGGATATATGAGTGTTTGCACAGAGGGGAGGCACACGAGTCCCAAGGGAGGTCTGTGGAAGAGCTGGTCAGGCCGCTCCCTGGGTGGTCTCAACACTGTAGGCCAGAGACACGTGTCTCTGAAAGCCAAGAGTTCCCTCCCAGGTGTTATGAACCAAGATTGACAGAATCAGAGCTGAACTGCAAGAAGATTACAGAGATTGTAACGTGTAGGAAGGAGCGAAGGGATGGATCTGTGAGCTGTCACAAAAAAATGACTTTGGAGTTTGAAACTGTAGAAAACAGTGTTATAAATAGAAGCAGCGAAGACAGGAGAAATGAAGTTTGAGGGAAATTAAGGATTCACTTGTGATGTGTCAGATAGGATATGGCAAAGCACTTGGTCAACTGAGATGTTCTGGAACGCCTCCTAGTGCCAGCCAGGCCTGTGCTCAGCACCAGGGAGTGGTGAGAAAGATGATGCCACCTTGATTGTTGAGGTGACAGGAACTCTGCCCAGGAAGAGGTTGGTCTATCTCCACCTTGCCAATGCTGAGCTCAGGGCCAGGCCCTGGAAGGACCCAACTTGGGGTTGATAAAGCAGACACACCAGCATGGCAAGGGCTTATCTGAGCAAAGAAAATTGTTCTGAGTTGCCCCGGGAGTCAGTCCTTCTGGTTATTTTTCTCATTTGAAGTTAATTTTTTTAATAAGACATATTTAAGGAGGTTGGAAGATACTCGGTGGTTAAAAATGTGTGCTTGTAAAGCCTGCCATAACAGATTCAATCTCTAAGCCACCCACACATAAGCCAGATGCAAAACTTGCCCCAAGAGTCTGGCATTCCTTTGCAGTAGCAAGAGGCACAGGTGTTACCCCACCAGCCCCCAGACACATACATGTGCAAATCAGTAACATTAAAAAATAGAACAAGCCATATTTAAGAAACTAACACATACTTTACCTTTCATGTACCCTTCATAGTCAGATTATTAATTAAAATGTAAAATATAGGCAACACTTGACTAGTGAAACTTCCCTCAGCCCTGTGGCCCCTGTTCTTAAGCAGGTCCCTATAGTGGGCCTCGTGTGGGCTATCCTGTGCTAAGAATGAGGCCTTTCTCCAAGCAGGCAGCCTCCTTCCTTTGGCCCCTGTGTTAGAGTCTTTCACTTACACATGTGTGCATGCACACTCACCCCACACACACCCAGCACAGGCCTGTGATCTCTCACTTCGTTACTGACTCAGGAGCAGAGACACAAGGATGAAAACATTCTCGAGCTCTCAAAGGAGAGAGAATTGCTCTAACTGTACAGATCTGTCCGCAGGGACAACAAATGACTGAAGATAGTCCAGAATAATGTTCTGGATCACAGCTTGAATAAATTTGATTCTGAACTAAGCCAGTGACCACAGGACCCTCTCTGAAGGAGACTGATCACTCCTGCTTGCACTTCTGGAACCTGGGTCACAACCTCCAGGCTGGAATGGTGACCTGTGTGCCTTCTGCCTTGCACCCTGCACACTGCACGGGAACAGGACATCATCCTCGGAAGGGTGGTAATCCTGTGTTTTGAGACTGACTGTAAAAGCTGGATTGCCTCAATTTCAGGTCAAATTTGATTCTTTGTGTTTTTCGCTTGAGCATGATGCAAGCGGAACCTTTGAGGCATCTTGGCATTTTGACACAGCACATCCCCATGCATAGGTGTGCATAAAAGCATATCCATATATTTTAAAGATAGTTGGGCCTTACATAACAGGGCCTGGGGTCAACCTGAGTGTTCTGCAAAGTTAGCAGATCAAGGAAGCAAAAGTCTTTCTGTTTCCAAGGCAACATAATCACAAATTATTGAGTTCTTAATCCGGTGTACAGCACAATGCTCCCAGTGCCCTTTCAACTGAAAAATATAGTTGTAGGTTAACAGGCATCCCAGGATCTCTCCTTAGCAATCCATTAGCTAAGGGTCTGTTTTTCGAATTATGTTTCCAGTTGATTCACTAATGACGATGATGGAAACAGCTACCAGTTCCTCATCTGTCATAAGAACAAATAAATGCAAAGATTAAAGAGCTATGGTGATAAGTACATGAAATACCAAATATCATATCTTACTATAGTATTTAGGATTCATTGCTTTGTGCTGTTTGATGAGTTCATAAAATCATTAAGCCATATAATGATAGAGGGAAAAGAAGGGAGAGCCATCAGTTCATACTGGGGAAGGAAGAAGGTTGCGTGGCAGGTGGGTAGCTTCCAGGGGATTATTGGGGGTCTAGCAGTTATCAATGGAGGAAATTTTAACGTTATCCTCCACCGCAGGGATATCATAAGACTTCAATATTAGAAATAAAATTTAGGACCAGGATGGATGAAAGAAGGATAATAAGCTTTACATGGTATCTTAGACCTTTTTTGTGTGTGATAACAGAGTTCTTGAGCCTGGGCCATTGTAATAAACAGGTTTCTGTTGACTCATGGTCCTAGAGGTAGGAAGTGTCTGTTAAAGGGGTAGGCATCTGGAAAAGTCCATTTTTCTGTATCCACATGGTAGAAGGTAGAAAGTAAAATGAACCTAAACCCACCGATTTGTAATAAATCCACTCGTGATAAGGATAATCTACCCACGAGAGCAGAACCTTTAGAACCTAATCAGCTTCTCTAATTCTTAAAACTGCAATAGCAATTAAAATGAAGCATGACTTTGGAGGAGACACACATCCAGACCTCAGTATATAAAATGATACATAGTGAAGCTGTTTGCTGAAATCTCCCCTCCAGTGTCTCTGGAGCCTGTTCCTTGTCTTTGGCTGCATCTCCATGAGACCACTCTGAGCTGGCTTCATCTTCCATCCCTCAGGCTCCCAGAGCCTCCTAATGGGCTTTTGCACTCACAAAGCCTTTCTCTCTTTCCAGTGCTTTCCTTTGGCAGCTGAGAGAATATAAAGATTTCATTGGTGGAAATCAGCACGCCATTCCCCTGCTCAAATTCCTCATCGTCCCCTGCCCTTTAATGCCATCCCTGAAGTCTTCAAAAACGAAAATGGCGTGGTCAGTTCAGGTCCTGCCGGGCTCCTACCTTACCCTCATCCTGAAAATTCTGAGCATGACATGGTTTCATTTAATTTTTGAATTTTTAAAATATTTCATGTCTTTATTTGCAAGTAGAGGGATGGGGGGGGGGGCTATGGGTGCACCAGGGCCTCTAGCCATTGCACATGAACTCCAGGTACATTCTCCACTTGGTGCATCTGGCTTACAAGAGTACTGGGGAATCAAACCAGGGTGTCCTTAGGCTTTGCAGTCAAGTGCCTTAACTGATGAACTATCTCTCCAGCCCTAGTGTGTGGTTGATTTTTTTTTTTTTTTTTGCAGTGCTTGAGATTGAACCACAGGGCTTTGCACATGGCAGAAAAGTACTGCATTACATCTGTAGCCCCCTGTGTTGACCTTTATTTAACACCCTGAATGGACAATCCTTCTCTCTACTTGTAACAGTGGGTTGAACACCCAAAGCTTTATTCCCTGTTCTTCCCCCAAAGAGCGTATCTCAGAGTGCCAAAGAATTGGACAAACTTCGAGAGAGAGCATTTTCTTCACGCATATTTCTTTCACATTGGAGTAAGTTTAGAGGATTTCGGGAGTGGGAAAGGGGAAAGTAGCCCATACCTTAATGAAAATAAAATGGGGAGTTACAGAGATCTCCAGCCACCAGTGCGGGGAGAGCACATAGGAGAGGGTTTAGCAAAATCTATGCTGTTCAGCCAAACAAGGAGAAGAAGGAAAGATCATGAGAAGGAAAGGTTCACGTGGGAAAGAAATCCAGTCCCTCACCTGGATTGAGGGGCTGGGGGTCCTTACCACGGCCCTGGAGATTCAGAGTTCCTTCTGTTGGGCCATGTGAGGAATAGAAGAGACGGAATTTCCTGTTCCAGTGAGTATTCCCTGCCCCAGGTGAGCAGAGAGACAGCTGGTTGGTCTGTACCTGATCAGTCAGTTTCAGGATTAGGTTTGAACTCTGGTTAAAGACACCTCCCACTCAAGGGGAACTTGCCTGAAGGAGCCACTGTCCCAGCTGTTGTAGAGCCCTCATCTTTTTGCCTTGGACTCTCTGGGTCCCTCCTACTCTTCCCTCAGATGTGCTGACTTAGCCCTCGATCCAGATTCCCTATGGAAAGGCCTCCTGGCATTTGCCACCTTTTCTCCTTGGCTCCAAGCAGTTTGTAACAATACCCTGAGACACGCGTGCACTTCATTGATTATGGATTCCAAACAGCACACCATGTGACACACACTAGACACTGACAACCTGCATGGGCAGAGTGTGGGAGAAGCAGTGCTGGGTGTGGTCAGAATAATCCAATCCAACAGTAGGTGACAAATGACAAAAGCTTCAAGTGCCACACAAGGCAATGGGGCCTAGGGCAGTTGCTCCAGGGACAGGGAGGTAGAGGCTGTCACATTGCTATCCTGAAGCAGAATGGCTGACCCAAGGCACTGGAAGTAGGAGAGGAAAGCGAAAGGGCTGAGTCTAGGGGTGAAAAGCCAGTGTAATGCTGAGGCCCCTCCTGGGCCTGCTTTTCTTTGTGGATTCCTGGGGAAGTCACTCACACCCCTGTGTCCTGTGGCCTTCATCTGTCAAACAGGGCAAATAAGAATAGTCCCTGCCCAGCCAGGTTGACAGGAAGATGAAAGAAAGGGGCTGGTGTTTGAAGGCATTCTAAACAATGCCTCCCTGTGTGTAGCTGATCAGCATATGTTATGCTACCAGTTCAGAGAACCTTGGAGGTGGGGGAGGCTGGGGAAAGCAGTCTCTGCAGGCAGGTGTGCTTCTAAGACTGTGACTGAATGACATGAATTTAGTCATTCCTTCTGAGGGATACAGCAGTTCATAGACTCTGTCTTAACTTCACTAGGCCTGGACCAGTGGGAAGCTCATGGAGATGTCCATCAAAGAGAGAGAGAGAGAGAGAGAGAGAGAGAGAGAGAGAGAGAGAGAGAGAGAGAGAGAGAGAGAGAGAGAGAGAGAGGAATGGATGGACGTGTAGAGACAGAGGAAGTGACCTACTTTCTGCCCATGAGAAAGGGTCACATGTGTCTAGTTGTCAAGAGAAAAGCACAGCACAGTGACCAAATCATATTTTTGTATGTCACAGAAGACTTCTGATTGATTGAGGACCCAAAGACCCAGGTCATTTTTTAAAAATATTTTATTTATTTATTTGAGAGAGAGACAGACAGACAGACAGATAGACAGAGAGAATGGGCACGCCAAGGCCTCCAGCCACTGTAAATGAACTCCAGACACAGGCGCCCTCCTGTGCATCCAGCTTTACATGGGCACTGGGGAATCGAACTCGGGTTCTTCTGCGTTGCAGGCAAGCGTCTCAACCTCTAAGCCACTTCTTCAGCCCCCCAGGTCATTTTTATAGCTAGGTTCAATGAAGGATGGACAGCTGTGTAGAAATGTTATGGTACAAAAAAAAAAAAGGTGTGAGCTAATGGTTTTGGATGGAGTGGGCAAATCCAGCAAGGCCTATCCTGATATGATGCTTCCCTGTGTAGCCTTCCTTCCTCTTGGTATGGGGCAGGGAGCATCTTATGACTTAGTATCAAGCAAGGTAGGGTAGAGAATTGTTTTGTGGATGTGGCTTTGGCAGGCAATGTCAGGGAAAAAAGGTGAGATTTATGATCGGCTTCAAGCCAAGGAGCTCTGGGTTTCTGTGACCCACTTGGGGGAAGAACTCTAGCTTGCTGTCTCACCTTGAGAGACTGAGAGGAGAGGCCAGAAGGCAGGTCTGAGGAATGATGCTGCCAGTCTTCTCTTTGGAGTTTTCTGAGCCCCAACAATGCATGAAGTATCAGGCCCCCGGTCCAGGGGAGACAGACTTACCTGCGGAGCAAAGGGTTAGTTGTGGTTGAAAGAAGAGGCGTACATACCCAGTGAGCTTCCTTATGACAGGTGAACAGGGGTGGATATAAGCTGAAACTTCTGGCTCTTCTATCACAAGGAGCCCACCGTGTTCTCTGTCCTAGTTCGATTTCAATAAATAGCCCATAAACAGACATGCTAATTCTGTATTTGGAGTTTTGTACCTTTTGTAGAAGAAGCCAAAATGATTATACAAATTTCATTTCTGCCACAAGCTGCATATAAGGGCTGGGATGAAGCTCGGTGGTAGAACTCTTTCTTAGCATGTGCAAGGCCCTGGATTTGATCCTCAGACACAAAACAAAATCCAACAGTAATTTTTAAAAATTCTGCATATATTCACGAATGGAAAATACATTATTGTATGTGGAACCCTGCTAAGGGGCACGGAGAACATAGGGTTAAAGGAAAGTTGATGCTGGCCTGTAACCTGGATAATTTTGTCCTTATTCTGAGACTGCCAGGAGTTCGGCCTTGTCTCCTCTCTTTTTTCCTATCTTCTCCAGCCCCTGGCAGGCCTCAACAAACCCTAATAAGCCCAAGTACCTTAAGGCCTGAGTTTACTGGAGCTCACATACCTCAGCTAACTAGCCTAGGCAATAAAAAGTTTAAAGCTCACAGCTCCTCTGCAGCAACTGCCATCCATTACATGCCTAAAAACACTTAATTCCTGCCACTTGGAGCTGAGAGAGTCCCTCCACTTATCTGTGCAAACTAGGCATCCACAGGTTACTGGCACCTGCCAATCCCTTCCTGAGACATCCACAGACCTCCCTGCCCCTTGCTGCTCATGCTCCTGCAGCTGATTTTTCTTTTCTGCATAATAAATGAGCTATTCACTGAAACTGCCTCCCGAGAGTTCACCTCTATCCCCAGACTGTCTACACAGCTCTGTGGACAAAAAGGGAGTTGATGCTCATTACAACTCCCCAAGTAATCCATGGAACCACATTTGTAAGCACTAGAGGAATAAAAAGGAAAGACATACACGAAAGTGTGGGGTGTGTGTGTGTGTGTGTATGTTTATGTGTGCATTTATGTATAAGAAAGTTGGACCTAACAGATTGATATACATTTAAGTGCTTAATAAAGAAATAGTCCTTAACACCAAGTAGATCAGGTAACAGCATTCATTTTAGAAAGACCACTGAGGGACCTTTTTATGAGTGACCACCATGAAGTTACTACTATATGGAGTAGAGATGGTCTGAAGCAGATATGGTTTCTCATTGCCACAGCCTTCCTTCTGAAGGAAATCCTTAGTCCCAGGAGAAGCAGCATGTCATATAGCTGAGAACTGGAGTCACTCCCTGTGGCCACACTGAGATGCTCATTTTGAACCCTCCCTGCATGCTTTCTCTCTGCCAGCATCCATTAGCAATTTTCATTCATTACAACTTAGCATTTTCACAACAGTCAGTGAAAGAAGAACATTTACAACCCTAATAGAACAAAGAAACTGAGGCTGTAGCCCGAGTGTACTTAGCCCAGAGCCTGCAGCCAGAGGCTGGACCTCCAAGAGGCTCTCTGCATCCTACTTGGATGCAGAGACTGATGCTAACTGCCTGGAACATATACCAACAAGTCTCAACAGGAAAGAAAATCAATAGACCCTCTTCCCATCCCAGTTTCCATGTGTGACTCCAAAACCAAACTCAAGTGCATTTAGGCTGTATGTCTGAGAATCTACTGAACTTCAGGGGCTGCACTGAGCACAGTGGAAGAGAGAGAGGTTCATGGGGCAGCCAGCCCATGGTCTGAAGATGTTCTCACCCTCAGAACTGTGTGAAGCATTCAGACTAGAAGTCACTGAAGACAGCAACCAGGGCTCAGGTTCCCACGACTCTGTGGGTGTGGGGCTCAAGGATGATTCCCACAGGAACTTTCTCCACCAAGATGGGGCCTGTATCTCTGGTTTCGATCTGCCTTTATGATACCTACTAGGTGATGCCATCTAGTCACAGTGACATTGGCCATTTTCCACCGTGAAGCTGTCTACTGTCAGTGGCCACAGTGGAAGCTACACCATGATTCCTCCACGTAGAGAGCGGACAGAGTGTTGTCAGAGAACAGGGAAGGCCTCTCATATTCCTGCTGCTGCCTTTCTTAGCATCATCCTGAGAGAGAATGCTCAGTTCTTGACCTCACACTTAGTCTTTGCAAGGGTTGTTACCTGGCTCCAGACCATTCCCTTCTGTGGGCCCAATGACATGTGTTGTTGAGGCATCAGAAAATCCAACCCAGAAGAGGAAATAACAGAGCATTGAAAGGTCAGCAAGCTCCGGGGAAGTGTCACTCTTGTCCAAGAGACGAAAAAAAAGCTGGGATAACAATCATTTCTGGTTTTCCTCTGAGGTAGTGAGGGACAAGCATTGGTTAAGGTCTCAACGCCTGGAACGAAGATGTAGCTTGTGACTTCAATATGAAAATTCACTTTAGGATGAAAACAAAAGAAAAAAAAACAAAAAACAGCTCTGCTCTTGCCTTCTCCCTGCCTGCTCAGAAGCCATTCTTCACTGTAGGCCTGAGGAACAGCAAGAACTGAGAAATGTAATTTCCTCCCTATCAGCAATAAAACTTTAGGCATAAACAATAACATTTGCTTTGGAAGGGAGTGATTGAAAGGAGCAAAATTAATCAAAGGTAGTAACATTTGAGGAAGTCTTCCAAAAAGGAATTCTTCAGTATTCAAATGAATTTTTTTTAAAAAATACTGATGCCCACGTTCCTGATGGACGCCTTCCCTCAGAGTCTGGGAACCACATGCTGGTCAGGTGTGTTGGCTCTCAGTTCCTCGCCCATTCCAGCTGAGTCCCTCAAAGTCCTTCCTGACTGCTGGAAGCAGACGGAGGACACCAGCGCTAAGACAGAAGCTCCTTCTCCAATTCCATTTCATGGTCCCCCCTGCGAGCATCTTGGACGCTCTCTGATCCTGGGAGAAGATTGTACTGCACACCGTGTTGTATGAAGACAGCTCCCTCCTATTTTTCAGCTCATGAAGTCCTCCCTGAGGGGGGGCATGGGACAGGAATCTGGGGCATTTCAGAAGAGGAGAGGTTTCATAAACATCAGGGAAGGGCTGAGGTGACTGACTAAAATACAAGATGTCTGGTTAAATTTGAACTTCAGATACACAGTGGATATATATTTTTT
>PVHP010044827.1:0-13929 GCA_004024765.1 Zapus hudsonius | reverse complement strand
CTGCCTGCTGGAAGATTTTATGATGACTATAAAAATAATAACTTTTATTACTTTACATTTATAGAGCTCGTTACAAAATTTCAAAGTGCTTTTACCTAAATTACCTCATAAAGTCTTCCCCTCAACTCTGTGAGTGAGAGATGATTATTTTCTAATCTTGACTCTGGGGGTTGCCCGACACTAGGAACACTGAGTTCCTTCTTCCCCTAATGGTGGAGTGAGGCTCCGTTGGGGTTACAGCCCCCAGTCCCCCACCAGCAGTCCATGGTCTGGTATCCCCAGCTGGGTCTGAAGCCTTCTGAACGTGGAAGACCAAAGGCCGAAAGGAAGAAGGAACCACTGAGTCCTGGTCTCTGGTTTAGACTTCTCCCTCCGCCCCCAGCAGGCGCCGCTGGACACCATGGGCACCCGCTGCCTGGATCCGAGAACCCCTAAGGCAAGAAAGCGCCAATGCAGCCACCACGACCCGCCAGGGGACCCGGGAGATGTCTGGACATCTGTCTCAGGATCGGACAGCACCGATCACACCTCCACGGCCCTTCCCAACACTCCCATTCCACACCCACCCGCCCTAGGCTGTCAGGCAGATCTGGCAGCCACAGGTCAAAGCTGAGTCTGCGATACAATCCAGCGGGCACGGAGGCTGAAGGCAGGGGCGAGCAGCTGGGTGTGTCTGGAGGTGGGTGGGATGTAAGCTCCAGAACTCCCGGAGACACCCCCCCCAAGGTATAGTCCCAGGTGGGTTCCGCCGCCCAGCTCCAGGCAGAGGCCACAAAGCACCCCCACCTCCAGTACCCCTCCAGGCAGCCAGGCGTGGGCTCCCATTTGTGGCCAAGTAGGTCGACTGCTAGCCAGGGAAAACCAAGCAGGCACCCCGCTCCTGACTTAGGCTTCTTCCCAGCACCAGCCCGCCCAATTCTCTCTCCCCAGACCGGCCAGCTTTCGGCCAGCATAGCCTGGACCTTCACGTGGACACCTAGCGGGAACCGGAGCTGGGTGCTGGACGTGAAAAGGGGTCACGGAATGGCGCGCCCCTCCCACACCGGCTGGGGGCATCCACAGCCACAGTGCCCCTCCTACCTCGCTTCAGGCTGCTCCCCGTCTCCCTGGGCGAACCCACCTTCTGAAGCCACAAGTCACCTGGAGACTGTGTCACCCCCGAAATAAAAGCCCCAAAACGCGCAGAAATGGGGGTTATGGGACTCCCGGGAGACAGGCTCCGCTTGGGCTGAGCGCGGTGTCCCCGGGGGTCACACCTCCCGTGCCCACCCTGAGCCCCCTCTCTAGTGCCACGTGGGGAGCGTCGCCTGTACCTTGGGCTCCAGCCACAGGGATCTGAAGCAGGGCCAGCAGAGTCCAGATCGGCAGCTTCCACATGGTGGCCAGCCTGGCGTGGGGGTCCTTCTGCATCCTGCTTTTTATAATCCTGTGGGGTCCTGCACCCCGCGCCTTCGTCCAGAGAGACTGAGTCCTGGGGCGTTCTGCCCCGAGGGGCCACGCCGGCGACCCCGAGGCTTCCTCCTCCGCTGGGTTGTCCAAGTCCGATCCAGGCGGCTGGCGACTCACCGAGAAGGTGAGGGACGAGCGAAGACAACAAGAGAGCCACTCCGCCCTTCAAACTTGGGGTGCCCCCTTCCCTTAGCTCCCCGACCCCCGACTTCTCTTCGCAGACAAGACAGACCCTGCGATCCGTCCGGGTCGCTGGCGGAGCACCGGAATGAGAGGACAACTTCAGGAAACTTCCTCCGGTGGCCACGTTGCCCACTCCCCGCCCCTCCCCGCCCCCTGGTTGGGTTCTCCGGGCCGACGCAGTCACCGCCGCCGCTCCAGGCGCCCGGCCCCCGGGACCCGTTCCGAGTCGATCGCGGCGACGGGCACGGATGCCAGACTTCTTTCAGGGGCGCGGGGTTCTGGGGGCGCGGTTAGCATAACGGTCTGAGTCTCCCTGGAGTGGAAGTTTTCTTCTCTCCAACTTTGCAGGCGGCATCGGACGGGGCCGAGCCACCCGGTTTGGTTCCACCACGAAATCCGGAGTCTCGGGTCTTTTTTTTTTGGGGGGGGGGTGTCTTCGGCGCCGGGCGCGCCCTCGACTTCGCGCCCCTCCGGCTAGCAAACTTTGCGGGTCCTGAAGCCCAGCGCGCAACCCTGCGCGCCCATGTCCCCGACTGGCAGCTGCGGGCCGGCGGGGGCGGCGGCCCGGCTGGAAACCGGCGCTCGGGCGCGGAGCCTCCAGCCGCCGCCGCGAGGATGGAGAGAGATCGCCGGCTCTGTCCTCCGCCGCGCCCCGGCCGGAGCTCTGAGCGAGACTCGCCGAGAAGCCGGGCTGGCAGCCCCCCGGGGTTCCGGGGCTCGGCGCCGCCTCGATCGCCCAGCCGTTCTCGGAGTGCGGGATCTGGAGGAGCTGCGGCCGCCCCGGCGCTTTGGTCGTGCCGCCGCCGCGGCCGCCCACCTCGGTGGCCTCCGCTCGCCGGAGCCCGCCAAGCCTTCCCGTTCCCGGGCTCGGCGTCCGGAGAGCCGCTCCTGCGTGCGCCGAGCCGGGGCTGCGGGGGCAGCGGGAACCGGGGACGAGCGCGGCGGAGGCGGAGACGCGGAGAGGGGGGCCGAGCGCTACCCCGTGGCCGCGACTGGAGAGCAGCCTGCGCGCCGGGAGGGGGCGGCGGCGGCCCCGAGCCAAGCCCGGGAGCGAGCCCCGCAGAAGCTCACGATCGTGTGCGCGACCGTGGGCGCCCGATGAGGTTCTGCGGACCGGGACGGGGGCCGCGACCGGGGGGGAGGGCCGCAGCGCCCGCCGCGAGCGAGCGAGCGTGCCTGGAGAGGGGAGAGGCGCGCCTACCCCGCCGCTGCTCTTTCGCTGGCCTCCTCTTCCAGCTTCAGCTGGTCTTCCCTCCCTCAAAGGTTTCATCCCTGGCTCCCATAGCTGGGGAACCCCCAGCACCCTCCAGGACTTAACTCAGTTTGGAAAGAGGGGTTCAGAGTCAGCCGGTTGATTCCAGTTTTCCTTTCCCAGGTCCGACTGTTCAAAAAGTCTGGAACCGCTCAGGGCGGATAGCAAGACAATAGGGAGGCCTGAGACTCTGAAGTTGGGGCCAAAGCGTTTGTTTCTTCTTCCTTCTTCTGGGCTCTTCTTGGAAGGGGCAGAAGAAGGTGACATTAGAAGGGGACACACAAAAGAGAGCCTCAGAGGACTCCTCCCAGGGTCCCAGGGAAGTGAGCAGGACTCTGGGCTGCAGGACACAGTCACAAGCACATGGACACCAGGCGCCTCTGCCTTCATGGACTCTCTCCTCCATTAAAAAATATTAAAAATATTATTTTTGTTTGTGTTGGCATAAAAACAAACATTACATATTAAAACATTTCCTTCCATCTAAACGGTCTTTATTCTCTCTCTCTCTCTCTTTCTCTCTCTCTCTCTCTCTCTCTCTCTGATTTTAAAAGAAATTAAGACATGTTTATGGGTCCCTAATAGACTCTGGTCCTTGGCACTTAGCCTGTGGGAGAAGTCAGCTCTGAGGGCCTGGTATTTCTGCTGGAAAGGGAAGGAGGAGGAAGACCCTCCACCTTTACCAGCACGTTGTTCCTCTCCCTTCTAGGGGACATCTCTGTTAACTCCCCTTTCTGGTCTTTGTGGGCCCTGCCCCACCCACTCCCATCCAAGGACGCCTCTTTCTTGTGCCTGCTGGTCACACCGCAAATATTTCATGCCTCCTCTGTTTTCACTTCACCTGCCTTGAAGAAGAGCCAAGGGCATTTTGTGAGAAGGAATGAAAAGCTAGCCTGCCTTCTGCACCTTTCAACCATCTAATTCAAACAACATTTTGTCACTGCCTGGCTGACACCTGACTGAAAGGGCTTTTGGGACAGGCAGCCTAGATGTGACCAGTTCTCCCCCCACTGGGTGGCCACACCCCTTCCTTCTATCACTTAGATACAACCTCCTGCACACCTTGGCAAGGCCCAGCTGAGAGCTCAGGCCCTTCCCAGGAACAGCTGGTTTTTAGGGTGCTATTGCGTGCATTGCACACAGAGGGGGCCTGAGAGCCAGTTTTGCTAGAGAATCACTTTCTTCTCAGCCAGCCTGCCTGCCAGCCTGCCAGCCTGCCAGCTGAGCGGCTGCCCGTGTTCCTAGAGGCTGGAGTTCACATGGACACAGAGGCTGAAACCTTGGACGGATCCTCCCTGTTTGCAGGAGTCCGAGCTGGCTGCTACTGAGGCCCTGAACTGTGTTTACTTCCTTCTTTTTATTTTTAATATTTATTTATTTGGAGAGAGAGAGAGAGAGAGAGAGAGAGAGAGAGAGAGAGAGAGAGAGAGAGAGAGAGAGAGAGAGAGAGAGAAAATGGGCCTCTGCCACTGCAAACACACTTTCATGAACCACCTTGTGCATCCAGCTTCATGTGGGCACTGGAGACTCCAACCTTATTGAGCAGCTAGGTGAGGCCCTAAAACTCTGGAAGCTTTATGCCCAGTATAGGCAACCAAGAAGGGTGGGGAAAGGAGGATGCTTGTTTGTCTTTATTTTTTTTGAGACTGGGCTTATTCCATGGCCCAGGATGTCTATGTAGACCAGGCTGGCTTTGAACTTGAGGCAATCCGTCTGCCTCAGCCTCCTGAGTGCTGGGATTATAGGCGTGAGCCGTTGTGCCCAGCTGCTTTCTTGTTTTGATTGGCAGTCCCCAAGCACGGCTGCATGATAAAGAAGAATGAGTAGATAGATATCCTCTCCACCACTCACAGAAAATCTGCCTCCATTCATCTGGGATGGAGAAGAGGATAAACCCAGCTTTCTGCTGACTGGCTTTACTAGCCTAAGGGGAGACTGTGCAGGCAGCCTGCCCCCTTTTGGGAGGGACTCATTTCTGGGGAAGTCACTTACAGATGTCAGTCTCTCATTCTTGTTACCAGGGCTATATAGTATGGTTTAGGAGGTTAGAAGGGGCGACATTACAATAGGTATTTCATCGGGAAGAGCAGAGCCCTATTCCAGGATGATTCACCTCTCATCACCACCCTCACCTCTTTCCATTGCAATTATACACACAGCTCTCTGGGGACACACAGGTTAGACCTTCATTTAGATTCCATCTCTCTTCATCTCCAGGGCCAGCTCCCTTTGGAAGACTTTTCTCCGTCCATTTGACTCTCAACTCAGGGCAGGAGCCGAGACTGGAAACAATAGGATTCATTTCGAAAGAGAAGAAAGGCCTGGCTGCTCCACCCTCTTCTCCTAGTGGATGTGAGGTTAAAATGCAACTTTTCAGCAGGGCACATAGTGGTGCATGTTTTTTATTTTATTTAATTTTTATTGTCCATAATGTGTTACATTATTTAGTGGGCAAACAATGAGTTGTTATCCCCAATTCCCCGATGCTCCCCTTCCCCCATCCCCAATTAGCTGGATATCCTCCTCCATGGGTCGTCTGGATCCATCCTTGTGATAAGGGACCATGGATAGCCTAGTATGCAGCCAGGTTCTCCTGGCCCTAGTATGTTGTTACTGAGGGGTGCCATGCCTCTGGATAGTCTCCCCCACCACGGTTCTAGTGGTGCATGTTTTTAATTCCAGCACTCAGGAGGCACAGGCAGGAGGATTGCTGTGAGTTCGAGGCAAGCCTAGGACTACAGAGAGAGTTCCAGGTGAGCCTGGGCTAGAGTGAGACCCTACCTTGAAAAAAAAATGTTACTTTTCTCCTACAAACATATCCATGGAAACCCTGATAGGACTGCTTTCTTGCTTATATGAGGACCCTTTAAGCAAAGATTCTATGCCCCTTGCGGGCATCCTAAGACAGACGATGAGCAGGTGAACTATAGGAAGGAAATAGGGAATGAGCTATGGGGAAAAACTCTGGAAAAATTTTTTATGGACTTTACAAATAACTTTTCTGAGATTATCACTGTGAGAAGCTTTTCTGCTAAATTCCTTCCTTGTAACTTGGCCCGAAGTTAATCTTTCAACTTTGTAATCTGCCACTTAAGGCAATGTGACTAGGTTTCCTCTGCCTTGGTGTACATTTGGCCTGAACAGCACAGATGACCAGTATTGGCAAGCAATGTTCAGAGATCCTGACTGATCCTAAACTATGTTGTGTTTTTTTGCCCAATTTCCTCAGTAGCCCAGTTGGACCTTTGATCCAGAAGCAACATGCATAAGATGACCATGGCAATGAAGGCAATGAGGTCAGAATTAAAGAACTACCACAGATCTGTTGAAGACAACAGTTGGCCTTAGTGTGGTTACATTAGTGAATGGGGTGTATAAGTGTGTGTTCTGGACCAGCGGAGTTCAGCAGGACACAACCCTAAATCTCTTCCTTGTAACAAATGCTTGAGGATTACCAAAGTCAAAAGTTCCTTGTCCTTTGCCCATACTAATTCTTCACACATTACTGTTTTTTAAATTTTATTTATTTATTTATTTGGCAGAGAAAGAAAGGAAGGGAAGGAAGGAGGGAGGGAGGGAGGGAGAGAGGGAGAGAGGGAGAGAGAGAGAATGAATGAATATGAATGGGCACCCCAGTGCCTCTTGCTCTTGCAAACAAATTCCAGATGCATGTGCCACTTTGTGCATCTGGCTTTACTGAAGAATTGAACCTGAGCCATCAGGCTTTTGTAAGCAAACATCTTTAATTGTTGAGCCATTTCTCCAGGCCCATATTACTGTTTTTTTGTGACGGGGGCTGGGCTGTTCAATAAAAATACCAATGAGGGGGCTGGAGTGATGGCTCAGTGTTTAAGGTATTTGCCTAAAGAGCCTGCCGACCTGAGTGAGTTCGATTCCCCAGTACTCACGTAAAGCCAGATGCACAGGGTGGTGCATTCACCTGGAGTTCCTTTGCAGTGGCTGGAGGCCCTGGCATGCCCATTTTCTCTCTGTCTGTCGCTCCTCTATCTCTCTTTGCTTCCAAATAAATAAATAAAATTATTTTTTTAATGCTAATGAGTGCCTGTGGACAAAAAGCTACAGTCTCAGTAAAGTCCCAGCAGTGACCATAGTTGATGCAGCATGTTCACCCTTGGTTTATTCTAAGGGTCAGCTTCTTTTTCCTCAGGCTGCTGCTAGAGGCAGCTAGCCCACTCTTGGGTAAAAAAAACTCCAAGGGTTAGTTCTCTTCTCCAAGGCACTGCTCTAATCAGCTGTGATTGCTTAAATGCATGACCCCCATAGACTCAGGACTTCTATTAAAGCTTGGCTGGAGGAGGTGTCAGCAGGGGTGGATTCTAGGGTCCAGACCCTCAGATGAGTTTGGGGACAGATCTGATTTCCAGCCCAAAAGTATGCAGTGATCTGAGCTCCAGCAGAGTCCTTGCTGCCTGCTGCCTGTTCATGCTTGTTGCTCTTGGTTTTCACAGTCTGTCTGGTTATTCCTGTCTCTGTTTAGATGTGTGGAAGAAGCTTCTTCCATCATTGATGGAACTCTACCTCCCCACCCCCAGATCTGTAAGCTTGAAACAAACCCCTTCCTCCCATAAACTGTGTCTGGTTTGGATGTTCATCCCAGCAAGGTGGAGCAGACTACAACGCTAGTGGTTATTCCACTCTTGGATAAACAACCCCAAGGGTTAGTCTCCTATCCCCTGGGCTCTGTCCTGGAAGCAGCAGGCCCACTTTTGGGTAGTTTCAATGGTTAGTTTCTATAATTTCAGAGCTGTGCTTCCTAATTTGACAAGCGGGGCCACTTGCTCTCACCGAAGGACACCATTCTCCTTGGCTACTATCCTCAGACATCAAACCTGACCTCAGCCCCATTTCACATGCAGAATACACAGAGCAAGCTGGGCATAGTCAGCCTTTCAACGTGGTTACTGTGTAGATCTTTCTATTCCCCATCAGAGATGTACCAAGAGCTAGGACAGAGCGTTCAATTACAAGATGACACTGTCTTCTATTAGCATGGAATCACATCAGGGACCAGCAGGGACACCCTGGAAGTGCACACATGAGCTTTCATTCCTTCCACACGTGTCCTACACCTTCAAACCCTGAGGACCTGCTGCTCACGTTGCCTGGTGCCAGCAGAAGTCATGAAGCCCACTACTGTGGCTGTTTTGTTGGAGATAAACTAGAAGGCATGAGTCAAAGAAAAGACACAATGTAACCTAGAAGGGAAACATAGAGACCAGAGATACAGGGTTTCAGAACAAAAATGCAAACCATTAATTCTTCCTAGTACCTGGCATTCCAGTATCTCCTTTTTGATGAGAGGTTGCCTTCTGTCCACCGAGGCTCAGGGTGATGTGGGCAGGGCAGAGAAAGGCCATTCCTCTACAGTAGGGACTTTCACCTGAGCATTACAGCTCCACCAGAAGGAAACCAAGAAAATGAGTTGTCTTGCTGTGACAAAATATCTGCTCGTGGTCAATAAAGCACCCTTAATACTCATCCACCACGACTCAGGGAACTGTGGAACAGGGGGGAAAGATTGTGAGAGCCGTGGTGGAGGAGACTATCCAGAGACATGGCACCCCTCAGTAACAACATACTAGGGCCAGGAGAACCTGGCCAAATACTAGGCTATCCATGGTTCCCTGTCACAAGGACTGATCCAGATGACCCACGGAGGAGGATATCCAGCTGGTTGGGGAAGGGAGAGGGGGAGCATCAGAGAATTGGGGATAACAACTCATTGTTTGGCCACTAAATAATGTAACTCATTATGGACAATAAAATTTTTTTTTAAAAAATCTGCTCGTGGTGTCTGAGGGAACAGTGTCTCATGTTTGGGAAGGCGGGTCGGACAGCTTCGTTCATGGCAGCAGGAGTGTGGGCCATGGTTTGTTCATGTTGGGGTGAGTCAGGAAGCAGAGAACAGGTTGCTGGAACCAGAAACAGGTATTGCTTCCAGGGCACACCCCACAGTGACCTACTTCTAGCTTGGCCACAGTTCTGAAGACTCCACAACCTCTCAAAACAATGCCACCAACTGGGGACTAAATTTTCAAAAGCATGCGTGTATGGGGGACATTTCGCATCTAAACATCTAAACATTTCGCAGCCTTCCAGTGAATTTCCGGTGAGCATTCTTTTTTGATCTTGGTCTGTTTGAAGATGGAGAAAGGGAAGGAGTGAAATAGATAGAAGTGGTTTGTTAATCTCCATTGGAAAGAGGATGGTCCTAGATGCCTGTCTGTATTGTCAGCTAGACTGCATAATAAATTTCATAGACTGGCAGCTATTGCAATAAATGCTTACTTCTCACAGCTCTAGAGGAGAGAAAGTCCAAGACCAAGGTGCTGGCTGATAAATTACTTGTGAAACTATCTTACAGGCTGTTGAGTGGGAAGGCAAGCTGTGGTCCCTACCTATCTCTCTCTGTTTGAGATAGGGTCTTACTGTGCACCCAGGCTGCCCTCAAACTTGCCAGCTTCCTGCCCCAGCCTCCCAAGTGCCCGAGCCTCCACACCCTGCTCTTTCTCTTCTCATAAAGACACTAATCCTGGGGCTGTGGCTCTATCTCATTTGGTAGAATGCTCAGCTAGCATTCACAAAGCCCTGGGTTTGATCCCCATCAGTACAGAAACCAGCTGTGTTGGTACTTGCTTGTAATCTCAGCATTTTGGAGGCAGGGGCATGAGGATCAGGAATTCAAGCAAGTGCCTTTAGCCATCTCTCCAGCCCCATAGAATCAGGAGTTCAAAGTCATTCCCACTTAACATAGCAAGTTAAAGGTCAGCCTGGGATCGATGGGGCTCTGTTTCCAAACAAACAGATTCCATCCTAAGGCCCCCACCCTCACAAGCTCAACCTAATCACCTCCCAGAGGCCTCACCACCACACTGACAGCTTAATTTATAAATTTTGTATAAATCTCACCTAAGCTCCACTCCACCCTCAATGACCCATCAAAACTTTCTTTTGGAGCTGGGAAGATGGCTCAGGAGTGAAAGGTGCTTTCTTACAAAGCCTGCTGGCCACAGTTCAATTCCCCAGCACCCACATGAAGATGGACACAAAGTGGAACATGCGTGGCTTTCATTTGCAGTGGCAAGAGATGGAGCAGCCATGTGCTGAGTGCACATGTACACACACATGCACACAGATATACACAACACACAGACACACACAGATACACACATACATATGCAGATACAACACACACAGGCACACGGACACACAGACAGACAAACAGACATACAGACAGACAGACAGACAGACACACAAACAAACAAACAAAAACACACAAATGAAAATAAGCCAGGCATGGCAGTACATGCGTTTAATCCCAACACTTGGGAGGCAGATGTAGGAGGATCACTGTGAGCTCAAGGTCATCCTGGGACCACAGAAAAAGTTATAAAACAGCCTCGACTAGACCTACTTTGAACGCCCCCCTACCTACACAAAAAAATTGAAAGCAACCTTTTTCATTTCCTTAGAATAGACCTAAGAATCCAGTGTGTGTCCATGGCTGGACTATGGGCAGTCTACACCTTTGGTCTCTCTATGCCAAGGCCCAAATCCCCATGGGTTAGATTCCTGGTTTTCAAGCCCTGGGATGTTCTTTTTTTTAAAAAAAATATTTTATTTATTCATTTTCAAGCAGAGAGAGAGAGAGAGAGAGCGAGCACACCAGGGCCACCACCTTGTGGGGCTGGCTTATGTGGGTCCTGGGGAATTGAACCTGGGGCCATAGGCACTGGAGGCAAGTGCCTTAACCACTGAGCAATCTCTCCAGCCCAAGCCCTGGGATGTTCTGATCAAACATATATGCCTGCTCCTTCAGGCCTATGCCCACTCCCTCTCTAGGAAAGAAGGATGGGAGAGCCTTAGAAAATCCCAAAAGCACAATGCAGGAGCGCTCAGGATGTGCTGGTGGGGAGCCAGAAGCAAGCTAGTGAGAATAGAGGTTAAGAGAGCACAGGAGATAGCCTTTTTAAACAATCAAACTGCTAAATGCAGGCTAGGCTGGGACCAGAAGCGATGTGTGAGGAAAGCTAGGAATGCTTTACTGTGTCAGCCTCACAGGTTGTGGGTGCCCAGCAGTCCCGCAAAAAGCACCCACTAGTGCCAGACAGGAGGGGGCACTCTAAACATGCTGTGCAAAGGGCCAGGAAGGAGGAAGCTGGTTGAGATAGAATTCGTACTTTGTGGTCGTTGCAGAGACAAAAATAGGAGTCTTTTTATTTGAAAACTGGCTATAATATGTCTTCCATTAAGTCCATATACACCACAGAGAAGCCTGCCTCTGGGAGGCTAGGACATTGATCTCTGGATTGGACAAGGATGTAGTATCATTTAGGGTCATTCAGAATCACAGAGCGATGAACTCTAACTCGAGGGGGGTTTGGATAATCTGTTTAAAACAAGAGGAAAGCAGAGGCTCTGCCCTCCAGGGTTACCAGAGTCAAGTTCTCACACCTCAAAGGGCGAGTGCCTTTGATCGGGCTGTTCCAAGCGAGCAGAGCCGACCTGCTGGCCCTCCGCAGGCAGGCCTGTCCCTGGACTTTGCTCTCGCTCATTCCTGGCCTTGAATTGCCCCTCCCTCCAGATGGCCAGGGGCTCACGTCCTTGGCCTTCACAGCAACTCTGTTTAAATGGTACCTGACCAGTGAGGCCTCACTGCCAATCACTCTGAAAGAGCTATCTGCTCTAGAGAGATCTTCAAAGAGACAGAGCGACTGACCCAGCATGGTGGCTGCCTGGTCCCTCCACCTGCACATTCTCCCGTGTCCCTGATGGCTTCCCAGCATATGTGCACACACGCAATGCGTTCTCCCTATTCCTACTCTCCGTGTCAATATGTGTGTGGTGTATGCATGCGTGCATGCTGATGTGATAGCTTGCACGCTGTCCTGCAACAGCCCATGGGCTTGCCTGCGAAAATTCCAAGAGAATGTTGGCTCTTCCCTCCATCGCTCACCTGCACCTTTCTTCCTTGTGATGGAGTCTCTAACTCATTCCAGAGCCTGTTGTGGTGAAGCCAGGTGGTTCTCTGCTCTCCTGTCTCTACAGATGCATATGGCCATGGCCAGCTGCTCATATCAGTTCTAGAGGTTCAAACTCAGGCCCTATCAGGTCCTCATGATCGCATAGGAAGTACCCTTACAGATGAACTCTCTGGCCCTTCCCTTGTGTCAGTCACTCAATCCAAAGCTGCTGTTATCATATCAGTTAAGGAGCCCCGGGATTCTCCAGTTAGGCACCATCAAGCCCTGGTGTCTGTGTGGGCAAGCACCCTTACCTGATGAGCCATGTTCCCAGTCCTGTCTCTTTCAGCACTTTCTCCACCATCTGATACATTGAGACACAAATTTAACTTGTCCATTGATTTATTGCCTGTATTTCCTCATTGGATTACAAACTCTTCCAAGGCAGGCATTTTTACATGTTCAGCTATGTGCCTCATACATGTTCAATGTAACCCAAACAGCCAGGGGAAACCCCCATCGAGTGTGAACAACCTCTCTATTGCATCAATGTGTCTTTGACCTTGCAAATTAAACTATATACACCTCAAATGTGTGTTTTCCAATATTTGGATTTATAGCAAACATTCACTAATCCCTAAAAATTGACCCAATGTTTAACCAATATCCACACTATATACAACCACACACATTAATTTTATCTCTAAGAAGTGAGGTCTTACAAGCTAAATACATTTAGAAGCACCGTGTGTGTTAGGTCAAGGCTACTTTTCGTCACCTAAGCACAATACACACGTTCTGAGTTAAGCTCTGAAGGAGGCAGGCTACTCACTTGCTTTCTGAAATGGTCTCTTCTCTTTATAAAACTTTACAGAATTCGTAAAAGTCAGTACGTATAAAATACGACTCCTCTTGCATTCTAGGTCGGCACGCACCAGCGCTCAGGATGAGGAAGCGGTTGGGGAGGTAGGACACAGTGTCAGACGGATCTAAGTCTTTATTTCTTCATATGTGAAATGAACTTGAGAAAAGTGGCTGCTTTGAATGCTGGGAAGATCAAGGGAGACCATAGAGGGTCTGGCATTGAATAGACTTTCAATACCACCAGCCATTGTGTGTGAGCATGTGTGCATATGGGTGTGGACATGCAGGATGACCCTGGCTGATGTTCCTCTAATGTTGTCCATCTTTATTGAGACAGGGTCTATTACTCACCTGTAACTTGCTAAGTAAGCTCGACTGGCTGACCATAGGGCCCCAAGTTCCTCCTGTCTTTACATCACAGCACTGTGATGATAGCACATCTAGCTTTTTATCTGGATCCTGAAATCAAGACATCTTTCTTAATGAGTCCTTTCTCAATGATTACTTAGCAGTCTCAAACAATCTGGCAGTTCTCAAGATAATGGAAGGAGGGCATGCTGCCTGTAACCCAATCTGGCCCCCTTTTCTGTTTTTATAAATAAAGTTTTATTAAAACTCACCCACACCCTCTCATTTGCATATTATCTATTACTTTTGCAGTATGACAGCAGAGTTGCAAAAGAGACCTTTTAGCCTGAAAGTAAAGCTTAGTATTAACTAGATGGCCCTTAACAAAAAAAAAAAAATGTTTTCTAGTTGTTGCTCTAGAAGAAAATAAAGGCCTGTCATCCATCCATTCTTTAGTTAGACTGTTGGGTTTGGAAAGTGAACCCCTGTCCAGATCTCTGTTGTCTTCTGTTGTCTTGCAAGTAAAGGATCGACCAGTCCTTCCATGCTTGTTTGAAGCTGGCACTTTAGGGAGGTTACGCAAGCTTTTGTGTATGTGACTGTGACTTGGTTAAAAATCACTCCTAGGGCTGGAGAGATGGCTCAGTGGTTAACAGCACTTCCTGTGCAAGCGTGAGGGCCTGAGGAGGCTTGAAACACTGCTGGAGTTCAATCCCCAGGTCCTGCTCATGACCATGCACATCTGTAATCCCAGCCCCACATGGGACCAGAGACCCAAGGATCATTAGAGCTCTCTCTCTCTCTCTCTCTCTCTCTCTCTCTCTCTCTCTCTCTCTCTCTCTCTCTCTC
>PVHP010044826.1:0-14332 GCA_004024765.1 Zapus hudsonius | reverse complement strand
GCGGCTTGTAGAGGAATGGGTTTATTTGGCTTACGGACTTGAGGGGAGACTCCATCCTGGCAGGGAAAACGATGGCATGAGCAGAGGGCTGGACATCACCTCTGCCACAGCACTGCAAACAGCGGCAGGAAGGTGTGCCAAACACTGGCAAGGGGAAGCTGGCTTATAACCCCCAAAAGCCCGCCCCAACAACACAGTTCTAGTGAGGTTCTAATTCCCAAATTGCCATCAGCTGAGGATCGATCTATCAGAACACATTCAATTGTTTGTGGGGGACACCTGTATCAAACCATGACAGACCTCAAGTCAGTGGTTCATCACACCCACCCTCCCAGAACTCACCCAATAACATTCTCTCTCTGATACTCAGAGGTGCTCCTGATAGTGGGACTCTTGGTGAGGCAACAGAAAAGTCAAAGATTCAGAAATGAACAGGAGCCAGGCGTGGTGGCGCACGTCTTTAATCCCAGCATTCGGGAGGCAGAGGTAGGAGGAGCACCATGAATTTAAGGCCACCCTGAGACTACACAGTGAATTCCAGGTCAGCCTGGGCTAGAGTGAGACCCTACCCCCCCCCAAAAAAAAAAGAAAAGAAAAAAGAAATGAACAGGATTTTCCATTCACTCCCAGCCCCCAATGCAGGCTTGCCCTACATCCAAGTCCAAGATTCCAATAGATGCAGAATGCATATGCAAATATATCCCACCTCCTCAGCCCTGACCCAGGACAGAGTGGTCTCTCCTAGCCTTGATATTTTACATTATAATTTTTTGGTTTCTCACAAAAAGACCCAGCTATGGATAGCTGTCACTTCCACTCCCTCAAAAGTACAGGAGTAAGGGGAAAAAAAAAAAACATACCAGAAACCAGCCACTATTCATCCTGTATTTATTGCTACTCTTAAAAAAAAAAAAACAAACCTGTAATAAAAGGAAGCTTTGCAAACAGAAAACTCATTAAGCTGTTTCTCACTCAGGGACCCAGGTGGAAGCAAAAACACCATCAGGAAGATCAACAAGAACAAGTCCATGGGGCAGAGGTGGGAGCAGTTCATCACCACCCCAAAGGTAACCAGTGTGGCTTGATGCTCAGCCACTGTGGAAGGAAGGAGTGTACTTGGCTAGCCTAGTCTCTGATGGGAAAGTTATTTTTCCTACTTGGCTTCCAGAGTAAAGGAAAAGTCAGAATACATGCTGATAGATTTTGGGTTTTTTTTCTTTTGGTAAATTTTAATTAAAATGGTTATCCGGAGATTATAGGAAAAATTGACTTTGGCTGGACTTGGTGGGGAAGGGAAGGGCGCTAAGCAGCTCCCTCAGAAGATACCATTAGAAGGAAATAGACTCACCTTTTCAATCAATAACAGCTCAATCTCTCGCTCACTCGCATCAGAAAGTAAAATGCGAGTGATTCAACAGATAGATATGCCACCAGCTAAAATGTGTTTATTATTAAAAAGTTATCCTTGCTGGGCGTGATGGTGCACTCCTTTTGTCCCAGCACTCAGGAGGCAGAGGTAGGAGGATCGATGTGAGTTTGAGGCCAGCCTGGGATTATGGAATGAATTCCAAGTCAGCCAGGACTAGAGTGAGACTCTACCTTGAAAGAAACAAAAAATAGGCTGGAGAAATGGCTCAGTGGTTTAGGTGCTTGCCTGAAGAGCTTAATATACGGAATTCAATTCCCCATTACCCACGTAAAGCTAGATTCACAAAGTGGTGCATGCATCTGGAGTTTGTTTGCAGTGACTAGAGGCCTTGGTGTGCCCATTCTCTCTGTCTGTCTCTCTTCTATCTCTCTCTCTCTGCTTACAAATAAATAAGCAAAATTATTTTTTTTAAAAAAGAAACAAAAAAAGCCAAAAAGAATCAAGGATTTATCTAAGGTTTATTCTTTCAACTCCAAGCTGTACCTAACCTCAAACCCCGATAGGATCCTTCTTCTGCAAACAGGTGAAGTGCCCGGATAATAATAAGGGTAAGAGTTGAATGGGTCACAATATTAAAGGAAGCATGGTACTACAACAGTTGGAGTGTTTACTGAACCTGTCCTCACCCACATAGATGGATATAGTACTTGCTCAGCCCTGTCTACTGCCCAATGTAGTGAAAACCCAAGTAAAGAATATACAATCTCACTGTGAAAGTGTCAAGATGCTAAGTGTCGTAATCAGTCACAGGCCACTGGGATGAATCTCCAAACTAGGCACAATGTCGGGGAGGAAAGTATTTATTGAAGTAATAGACCCAGGGAAAGTTAAGAAAAAGGCTGGCTACCTTTCACAGAAGCAAGCAGAGAAAGCAACCCACCACCAGCACCTCAAGCAAGAAAGCACATTGTAACTCTATGATTGACAAAAATGGCAGAATTGCCAGACTTGAGTTCCGGCTCCTGTTTTGCATATGTATCCCTAGAATTTTGCATCCAATTTAGAAAGGGTGTCATGACCCCAGGAGGCCAGGCCAAAGTGACACTTCCTCCAGCCAGAAGCCTGGAGACAATTAACAATTTAATAAACACAATTATAATAAATTCTATTGGGGGACATTTGTTCAAAACTACCACACTAAGTCTGGCCATAGGTAGGCAACATTTAGGGACCACTTCTCAATGTGATAAAAAATGAGCCCTCTAAGTGTGCTACCCAGTTTGGCCTTCTTAGCATGCCCCTGGCAAGGTATTCTCACCCTCTGCTGGCAGAGAGGAAGTTGGAGCTCAGGGAGGTTGGAGTGACTTGCATGAGGTCACACAGCTGGGTTGTGCTAGAGCCTGGAGTTAATCTGCAGTTGCCAAATGCATGTTCTCTGTGATAGGGGTATAGTCATTCCAGGTTTCACCATTTGCTTGCTGTGTCATCAGGACACCCCTATACATGAAAAGTAAGAGCCTTTGTCTTATCGCAGGAAGCTGCCATGGAGACAGGGTGCTCATCTTTCCCCAGAGTTGCCATGGAGAAAGTGTGTGCATCTTTCTCCACAGTTGCCATAGAGATAGCGTGTGCATCTTTCTGAAGACTTGCCATGGAGATAGTTTGTGCATCTTTCCCCAGAGCTGCCATGGAGACAGTGTGTGTATATCTTTCCCCAGAGTTGCCATGGAGATAGCGTGTGCATCTTTCTCCAGAGGTGTACAGCAAAGATAACGGAATCCACAAACCTTAATATTTGGGAATATTCACACCTGAAGGTGGATATCTGATTTCCCAGAAAGTTTGTGGGTCAAATCTTAGCTGCAATGTGGTCTGCACTGAAGCTGGCTGACCACTGAGGAAAGAGGAAATTTAGCTCAGCCACTGTGACTTGGTCCACTTAGGAACTTTGGACAAGTCCTTTCCTCTCTCTTGTCCTCATTTTCTCCATCTGTAAGATGAGAATCAAGAAAGAGA
Organism: Zapus hudsonius; assembly: GCA_004024765.1. Classification (NCBI taxonomy): domain Eukaryota; kingdom Metazoa; phylum Chordata; class Mammalia; order Rodentia; family Dipodidae; genus Zapus; species Zapus hudsonius. The sequence continues at coordinate 10,947 of PVHP010044826.1, read as the reverse complement.
CTCTAAGTGATACCTCCATCCCCTGACCTCTTCCAAGATGTTCAGTGTTCCTAAGGGACAGAAAAATGATATCCACGGAAAAATCAGGTTGAGTGGAAATCAGCAGAGAATGGTGAAGTTTGTGGCTAAAGGAAGCCCAGCTCTAGCTCACTCCTCACACCACATGAGAATGTGAGCCCAGGGTTTGTCATAACTCTCCTAACCTGTAAAATCCTGGGAAGCTAAATGTGTCTCCCCACAGGCCATAGTTTTCACGTCCTGCTTCTTAGAAAGTACAAACAACCAATCATGGAGGGGCTGGAGAGATGGCTCGGTGATTAAGGCACTTGTCTGCAAAGCCTGAAGACCTGGGTTCAATTCCCCAGGACTCTCGTAAGGTCATGTGCACAAAGTGGTACATGCATCTGGAATTCATTTACAGTGACTAGAGGCCCTGGTGAGGCCATTCTCTCTCTCTCTCTCTCTCTCTCTCTCTCTCTCTCTCTCTCTCTCTCTCTCCCTTTTCTCTTTGCCTCTGCATGCTTAAAAAAAATAAGAAACCATTCATGAAAATCTTCACTGTTGCAAAAAAAAAGAAAGAAAGAAAGAAAAAGAAAAATCAGTCCCTGCAGGTGGAACCCGACATCTGGGTAACAGCTCTCCAGAGTAAAATATGAAAACTAGAGAAGTATTTGGGGACTTCAGTCAAGTCAGGGAAATTCAGTCCAATAAAGGGCAAGAGGAATGTTGAAGGTGCCTGCCACTCTCAATTAACAGAAATGTCAGCCCTTCACATTGGCTTTCCTGGCTGGGGTGGTTAACTGAATGTTAATCGATGGCAACTTTACCAGCACAACATGAAATCATAGCTGAGGGGCAATGCTCACAGGACTGTGGCTACGGAAGGTGTTTCTGAGGCCAGCCCAGCCCATCCTTTTTGTTTTATCAGTGAGGAAACTGAGTCCATCAGTCCCTTGGCCCTGAGTCCAGAGCACTCTGTAAGTGACCAGGTCACCCCGTGACACAATCTGTTCAAGAAAATGACATTTATCTTAAGAGTCTGGTCTCCAGAGTCAGGAAGTCATAGGCTGGCAGATGAAGCAGGAAGAGGTGACCTCTGAGTGTATTGTCCCTGAGTTCTGACATCCCCAGGCTCAGGCTGTCAAGGGAGCCTCCTGCCACCCTCCTAATTTATTCCAGGAAAGAACATGCGCACTCCTGCTATTTGCTTAGTTCTCATCACAGCCATTTTGCAGCCCGCTTTGTGTGCCCATGGAGAGCCGGATAAGCCCAGTTCAAACTCTTAATTCCCCAGCCTGTCATGTTCTAAAGCATTTTGTTATTTGTGTAGAATTTTAAATCTTGGAGAAGGGAGCCAAGCAAAGATCAAGTTCTCATTAAGCACCACAGCTTTAGCCCCTGTCTTTTTCTCTTCCCCAACTTTTCTCCTTCCTCTGTGCAACCAAGGAAATCCTTCCCCTCATCAATTGCAAGGGAGTTCCACCTAAATTCAGGGCCCCAAAAGTAGCCAATCAAAATATGACTTCTGAAGCCAGCAAGGTGGAGCTCACCTTTAATCCCAGCACTCTTGAGGCAGAGGTAGGCGGATCGCCATGAGTTCGAGGTCACCCTGAGACTACATAGTGAATTCCAGGTCAGCCTGGGCTAGAGTGAGACCCTACCTCAAAAAAAAATATGACTTCTGCTCACATATAGTTGGCTGAATAGAGGCTTCTTGGGTTCGTCATGTATTAACTCTTGGTGTTGGCTTCACCCTTGTGTTCTTTTCTGTGAAGATGTTACCCATCTGAGCCACCCAAACACTTAGATTTCATTGATGTAATTTTCTGTTGTTTTCCAGACATGGTGGGCACCACCATGCCCAGCTACCTTGCTTTGCTTCTAACTTTCCTCCTTCCTTCCCTCTTTCCTCATTTAATCCCTTCTCCTCCCTCCCTCTCTTCCTTTCTTCCCTTTTCTCTCTCCCTACCTTCTTCCTTCCTTTTCCTTCCCTCTCCTGTTCTTCCTCCTTTAATCCTTCCTTCCTTTCTCTCCCTTCTCGTCTCCCTCCTCTTCTTCCTGCCTCCATGTCTTCCTTGATCCGTCTTTCCTTCCTTCCTTGTCTTCCATTCTTTCTCCTCTCTTCCTGACATCCCTCTTTCTTCTCTCTTTCCTTCAGAACAAGAAATTCAAAATTCCAAACATGCGCATAAGCAACCGCAAACCAAGCCGACGAGGCTCCATACTCAGCCTGTCTCGGACCAGTGGGGCGTCCTCTCCCCAGAGCAGCATGGTCTCCGTGAACCCAGGTTCCGACGAGCCCCCGAGTGTGGCCACTCAGGCCACTGGCAGCAAAGACGTTGAGGACAATGAGTCATCATCAACTCGGCCAGACGAAGAGCCTCTTCACATAAGTAAGTCCTACCTATGATCTCACCACTCTCTGCCTTTAAGTCTTTTGGTCCTTTCCTGTCCCACTTCCAGCCCCCTCAGCAGAGACACAGGGGTCAAATGTCTCCAGCACCTGCCTTCTTCAGTGTCCTTGGACCCGAGTAGAATTTGGAAACATATACACAATATATTAGGTTATTCTGAGCCACTCCCTCAAGGACATAGTTCGTGATGACCCATTACCTTTATTAAACATTAAAAAAAAACCATTTTTGTTCAATTCAATTCATATAGGATATTAATATTTTCACACTTAATCAATATAAAAATGATAAATGAGATCTCTGTTTCTCACATGAACTCTTTCAAATTTGATACCTGCATTTTTTAACAGCTTTACTGATGTATCATTTTTGCTTGTGCTTGACATTTTTGAGACATGGTGTGTTTAGGTAGTCAGGTAGGTCCTGGACCCCATGATCATTCTGTCTCAGCCTCCTGGGTACTGAGGTTACAGGTGTGCACCACCATTCCTGGTACAAGTATCTCTCATGTTAAAGGTTCAGTATTGAAATCTGCTCATTTTAAGTGAAGGATTGAATGTTTTTCTAAGTTGACAGTTTATGTGGCTGTCAGCACATTCTGGTCTTATTTATTTTGATTTTATGAGGTAGGGTCTTGCTCTGGCCCTGGCTGACCTGGAAGTCACTATGTAGTCTCAGGGTGGCCTGTTCACATGATATGGCAGGATACCACCACTGAGTGTCAAAACCACAGAAAGCCTCTTACAGGGGTTCTGGGTACTTTATTTCACATCCTGATGTTTTCATGCACTTTACCCATTAAGCCATCCCCCCCACCCCACTCGTCAACTTTCTGATAGTCTGTCTACTCCATGCCCTGCCCACATTCACTAATTCTCCTCTGTGTGTTGAGCCAGAGGAGACCTTTGCTCTTACTGTCTTTCTGCCACCTCTTCTGCAATGATTCCTGCACCTTTGGAGGGTGTGGTAGAGATGTCTCACTTAGTGCTGAACTCCCCTGTCACTTCTTCTCAGCACTATGGTGAGTTGTGAGTCTCCCCAGTGTTTACCACCATCTAAAAAAAAAAAAAAAAAAGAAGCTTCTCTAACCAAAAGTGAGAGCAGCATTAATATATGGGCATAGATGGTTCTTCAGACAGAAAGCAACATGAGCAGAGCAGATAAGCAACCTTCCTAACACCATAAGCTGCTTCTTCTGGAGCCCTCTGTCCCTCAGAATCAGAAACATCTCCGGGTTGGGTACAGGGTACCTTGTGCCATTCTGTGTCGATGTTAAGAGTGACTTCTCATGTCCTTGTTAGATCTGCAGAAACTCCTTGAGATGGTCCGGGAAGATGCCCATAGGACCATCACACTGGGAAGTGGCATACAGAGCAGAGCTCCCAGGTATGTTCTCTTAGCTCTGGGCAACTTAAGTGTGTCATCCTACCAGTGGTGACATTAAGAGTAGCAATCACTGCTTACTGAGATATTTCTCTGTGCCAAACACTGACCTACATACTTCCTTTCCTGCTCCCGATCCCCTCTCCACCCCCCTCCTAGATCTTACAACAACCCTACAAGGTAGGTACTATTATCTTTATTTTACAAATAAGAGGACAAAGCTCAGGGAGACAGTCAGCTCACAGGCCACTGGGATGAACCTCCAAACCAGGCACAGTTATGGGAGGAAAGGATTTACTGAAGCTACAGATCCAGGGAAAATTCCATAATGGCGAAAGAGGCTGGCCTCCCTTTATACAGTCCAAGCAGAGGGATAAAAACTAGCACCATGCACACAAGCAGGAGGGCAGGAGAGAGATTTCCTTCCTCTTTATAGAGCCTTAGAGTGGGGTCTTGCAACCCTTTCCCAGACTTGACTTCCTGAGTCTCTGGAATTTCCTTCCTGCACTGACGTCCCAGGAAGGAATGTTTGTTTCTAGTTCTCCTGAGCCTCCTTATATCATGTCCTCTACTGAGAAGGCCACCTTCCTGTGAACAACATCAGAGACCCACCCAAGATGACTAAATAATTTGACAACAAAACTTAACCATCACAGAGTCTAAGTGACTTGCCAAAGGCTACACAGCCTGTGAATGGGTGAAGTAACTCAAATGGCTCCAATCCAGGTCTTTCTAGCTTCACAGGAAGAGTCTCCTCACCACTTTGCTTTCAGGAGTTCTCTGCTTTCCCATTCACTCAATCCATGAGTATCTATGAGTATGTACAGGCTATGCACTGTTTGTTATTCTGAGAATGGTTATGAAAGGAGAGCCTGGAAAAGTGAGATTTAAAAATAAATAGAGCTGGAGAGATGGCTCAGCGGTTAAGGCACTTGCTTGTAATGCCTGATGACCTGGGTTCAATTCCAGATGCACAAGGTGGCACATGCATCTGGAATTTGCAGCAGCAAGAGGCCCTGGTATGCCTCTCTCTCTCTCTCTCTCTCTCTCTCTCTCTCTCTCTCTCTCTCTCTCTCTCTCTCTCTCTCTCTCTGCTTAAAAATAAATATATTTTTTAGATAGAGGTTTTGAACTGTATAAGTAGCCCAATGGTAACAAGCTTGTCCAATACATGAGCACATTCGAAATCCTGGGCTCAATTCCCATCACTGAAAACAAAATGGCAGGGAAATATAAAACTAAGTTAAGCTTGGTGGCACAGGCCTGTAATCTTAGCACTTGGAAGGCTGAGGCAGGAAGATCTTGAGTTTGAGGCCAGCCTGGGCTATGTAGCAAGACACCATCTCAAAAAGGATGAGGCCAGGCATGGTGGCGCACGCCTTTAATCCCAGCACTGGGGAGGCAGAGGTAGGAGGATCTCTGTGAGTTCAAGGCCACCGGAGAATACATAGTGAATTCCAGGTCAGCCTGGGCTAGAGCGAGACCCTACCTCAAAAAACCAAAAAAAAAAAAACAAAAAAAAAGGTGAGGTGGGATATCGATCTGTCAAGGGTGGTCTTGAGAATCAATTTCTTCTTTCTTTGGAAGAAACTTTAAACTGAGAAGGACCAGCCTGTCAAAGATGGTGGGGCACATGCAAGGAAGGTGGAGAGAAAGAGAGAGAGAGACCTTCACCAAAGACTGAAATGCAACCAGAACAAGACAAAGAGGGTGTCTCTTCTTGTTCCCTTCACCAGGGGGATATTTGATTCTTTCCCTAAAAAAGCACTGGGCATGTTTTGTAACAGCATTTCTGGCTTATAAGAAGGCAATGCTGAATTTGAACTTGAAATGGCATCCTTCTGTAGGAAGCTTATCCATGGACTAAAGCTGAGGAGAGGGGAGAGGAGAGAAGGGAGAGGGGAGAGAGAGAGAGAGAGAGAGAGAGAGAGAGAGAGAGAGAGAGAGAGAGAGAGAGAGAGAGAGAAAGAGAGAGAGAGGTGCAGACTGGCTTCAGGGTTCCTTTCTCAAGCCTGGCTCCTTCCGAACAAGGAAATTAGTTCTAGAAAATAAATGAGGCAAAGAAGAGGTTCATCATTGCCATCAGCCTCCTGGGATGCCAGTGATGACTTATAGGTTATTGTTATTACCGTAATTACAGTTCGCCCAATGTCTCCACATGTATCACGTCCTGCCTCTGCTGTTAATAATGACTGTCTGCTGCATCAACTTGCATCGAGTTCTGGAAGTGGCACTTAGAGACAGTGTGGACCCTTGGGACACCTGGTCTGTCAGCATTAGGGGCAGATGATAATGATAAATGCCAGCTTCAAGAGACTCTTTGCTGTGCAAGAGCTCACAGTCAGGCTGATATGGATCCAAAACTCAACACCCATGGACAAGTCTTTTAGTCTTTCTCTCTAAGCCTCCACTTTCTCATCTGTCAAATGCGATTGTATTGTATCAAAGAATTGGCTTGGGAGCCAAATAGGCTATGGATAATATTCATCCCATAACTCATGGTGTTGGCAAGTTGCTTCACCTCTATGAGTCTGAGTCCAATTCTATAAAAATAAAACTCCTGGGCTGGAGAGATGATCCAGTGGTTAAAGGTGCTTGCTTGCAAAGCCAGATAGCCCAGGTTTGATTCCCCAGTACCCACACAAAATAGGGTGTTCAAAGTGGTGTGTGTGTCTGGAGTTTATTTGCAGAGACAAGAGGCCCTGGCTTGCCCATTTTCTCTCTTGCTCCTCTCTTTCCTTCTCTCTCCCTCAAATAGATGATATAGATAGATAGATAAATAGATAGATAGATAGATGATAGATAGATTATAGGTGATGATAGATAGATAGATGATAGATAGATAGATAGATAGATAGATAGATAGATAGATAGATAGATAGATAGATGATAGGTGATGAGAGATAGATAGATAGATGATAGATTTTGAAAAAAAGCTTCTTAACAACTGTAGTAGTCAACTCTACATTGCTGGGACAAACATCAAACCAGACACAGTTTATAGGAGGAAGGGATATATTTCAAGCTTACAGATCCAGGGGAAATTCCATCAGTGGTGGAAGAAATTGCTTACTTTCAAAGATCCAAGCAGAGAGAAACCACCAACAGCCAGAACTACCAGCAAACATGAGCCTCCAGAGCTCAAACTGCTCTGTAAACACCTTTGGGCTGGAATCAAGATCTTCCCCTAAATACGCCTTAAGGTTAGACCCCAGGATCCACCTCCAGGGACACCTCCTCCACAAGGCTGCTGGAGATTGAAGCAGGAAACTTAGCCTTAATTCAAAATACTTGAGACTATGGGGGAACATCCATTCACATCCAAACACCACAGCAACCTATCCAAAAGGGTCTCTCTCAGTGGGGATTAAATGATACTCTTATAAAAATGCCAGGTATGTTGACGGTACTATTATCTACTTCAGTGAGTCATTTGAAGCATGTAGCGAGACAAAGCATTTATTTAACATACAACTTTATACCTAAGCACAATAATAAGCAATCATACGATGCCATGAGGTGGTCATTGCCTTTATTTTCTACATAAGCCTGATGGGATCTTTGCAGTACTGTGCCAAGACAGGTTTATCCACCATCACCTGACCCCATCTCACAGATGGAGAACAGCTATGAGCCTCTCCCAACAGGTCTTCAAAGAGCCTGCTTTTGAGGAGACCCATGGCATGGCCTCTGAATTCGGTTTAGAAATAAAATAACTATGCTTACAGCTCAAGATCCTGTTAAAATTTCCCTTCCTCATTAAATCCTTCCAGGAAGAAAAAAAAAAAACAAACACAACCTCTCTAAGGTCTCGCTAAGGCAGTAGATAATGGAAGCTTCCATGGGAGTTGTAGGGAAAGAGGGAAAGTCACACCCTTGCATCACACGCCAAATCAATTACTGCTGTAGTCAGCTGACAGGCCCATCTAAGAGGCTCATCCAACCCCAGCCTCAATGCAGGACTGGTCCCTGGTCACGTAAGGTGGCTACTTGTTTCCCAAATGTCCCTGGAGATCAGAACTGGCTTGGGAAGCTCTTGAAAAAAAAATCCTCCTCCCAGAACCACTGAGGCAGAGTCGTCTCCAAAAGTAACTGACTCTGATGAGTGTTTTGAGTGGGTGCTCTCGTGGAACTCACGGGAAGTCTACAGGGGGTGTGGACAGGGGTGAAATTCAGTGGGGGATGGATTTGTATGAAATTCTAGATGTGCATGGGGGAGAGATTCTAAGCTTCTCTGTGGAATTGGACACGTGTGTGTCATTCTTGGGGTTTGTGTGTATAATTCTGGGTGCATGGGTGTGTAGAACTCTAGGTTATGTGAATAATTCTAAGTATCTGTGTAAATAACTCGAAATCCAGATGTGTGTAATTCCAGATGCATGGGTGTAAAATTCTAGGTGTCAATAAAATTCTAGGGGGTGTAGAATTCTGAGTGAATGACTGTGTGGAATTCTAGGTCCATGTGTAATTCTACAAGCATGTGGAGAATTGTACATGTGTGTCTAATTCTGAATACGTGTGCACGATTCTGTGTGGGCGTGTATGAGTGTGTAATTCTGAGTGTATGTCTGTAATTCTAGTAATTTCATAATTCTAGACGTGTGTACAGATTTCTACTTGTGTAATGTGGGAGCTCGGGAAAGAAAGTATGTATGGAAATCTAGGGGTGTGTGTGTGTGTGTGTGTGTGTGTGTGTGTGTGTGTGTGTGTTATGTTATTCTGGAGGGGGGATGGAACTCTACAGTGTGTTATCTTGAGGTTGTTTAATTCTATGATGGGCTGTGATCCTGGGGTGAGTCTGTGTGTGATTCTAAAAGAGAGAGAGGAAGAGTTAAAGAAAGCTACTTCCCTTCCAGGCCTGGAACATCCAGGTCTCTGGAAATATGGCCAGGACCTGTGTTCTGGGCCCTCAGGCAGTTCCTCTGCCCTGGCTCTGAAGATCCTAGTCTAGAAAAAAGATTCCTGTCCTGCCATGCATGTCTGTGGGCACATCCTCATTCAGCACTTTGTTAAAAGACACCCCCCCTCTCTTTGCAGCCTACTAACCATCTACAAGCAAAATAAGAGTGACTCTACCTCCAAGGAGGGGCAGCCTACCCACAAGTCCAGGTAAGGAGACCTGAGACCACCACAGTGGGGTAGGAAGGGTACATTGGCCATGTCCAAGGGCCACCATGGGGATGGTCTTCCCCAGGCCATTCAAAGAGAAACAGGGAGAGGCACTTTCTCATTGGGAACAAGTCCCTTTACTCCCAGGCTGGGGTGAGTATCCAGACAGGTCATATTTTAAGTTCAAATTTTCCAGCACTGACGAGGTGTGTGTCACAGGACTGCCCCTCCTCTCTTTTAAAATTCAACTTCATTCTGTGGATTTGAGGTCCGAATCATGATATGATAGAATAACAGAATAATCTGGCAGACTTTCTCATGAATTACTCTTCCATTTTCAGGGATCTGTAATAGTAGATGTGGTGATCTCCAGTCCCTTTCTTTTTTTTTATTGTATTTCTTTTTTTTCAATATTTTATTTATTCATTTTCAAGCAGAGAGATACAGAGAGAGAGAGAGAACACCAGGGCACCGCCTTGTGGGTCTGGCATATGTGGGTCCTGGGGAATTGAACCAGGGGCCTTAGGCACTGGAGGCCAGCACCTTAACCGCTGAGCCATCTCTCCAGCCCTCCAGTCCCTTTCTTGGTCTTCACACTAATCTTAGATCCCCTCCCTGGGCCAGGAACTGTGCTGGGATTTTAAAGCTTTTCTACTGTGGGCCCTTAGTTTGTGGAAGCTTACGAATTCCTTCCAGAAGAATGTTTGAAATACATATAAATTACAAAGGATTATGGCGATATCTGTCATAATATAGATTAGTATTTTACAACCCAATTTCAAGTAAGACTTAGCAGCAGGTCTAATAACTACTGTAGCTTTGGATTAGCATTGAGTATAAATGATTCCTCAAAATATCTCCGCACAATTGTTGTATGATATGCAAATACCAGGGGTTTTCCATTTCAGTTAAAGGATATTTAAATAAAGATGAAGCCTTGTGCTTCCATCTGCCTTCACAGACTCCTTGGCTTCTTCTCTCTTGTACTTAAGAATTGCTAATTGAATCAGGATATCAGGTATTCCTCAAATAATCCCATAGTTGGTCATAGCATGGAGGCTATGAAGTGTTCTGGAAGAAAAGTAGGAAGGAATAGGAGACCATTTATCACCAAGGTCCTGACCCAGACTGAGTTTGGTATTTGAACTGAGAATAATCAGCTCCTCAGTCAGGTGGGGAAAGTGGCAATGGTATTTTGTCAGAGAGGGTGGTGTGTACAAGAGGCATGCTGCAGTCAGCTTCATGATGCTGGCAGAAAGCACCCAACCAAAAGCAGCTCATAGGAGGAAAGGGTTTATTTTGACTTACAGACTTGAGGGGACGCTCCATGATGGCATGAATAGGGCCCAAAAGGTACCAAACAACATCAGGAGGGTGTGCCAAACACTGGCAAGAGGAAGCTGGCTATAACCCCCATAAGCCCACCCCAAACAATGCACCACCTCCAGGAGGCTTTAATTCCCACATTGCCACGAGCTGAGAACCTAGCATTCAGTACCTGAATAAAGCCACCACAGGACATGAGACAGGAGGAAACTAAGAGCCGCTGAAAACAGTGAGGGACAGAGAAAGGGAGCATGAAGAAGGTAAAGGGGTCTTTGTAATTTATCACCAGCTAATGACACCCTTCCCTCACTTCCCACCTCCTCTTCCAGTCCTTGTTAAAGCTCTCAACAAAAAGAAAGCCACGAGGGGGTGGGGGGTCAGGCCAACATGAATCTAACGGATTCAACTGCAGAGGTCAAAGCAACTGGTTAGAATCCAAAACCAAAACTTCCTGGGAGACCCTGCATCCCATTCAGGTGCAACAACATTTTTTTCCCATCACCCATATGTTCTTTTTTTTTTAAATTTATTGTCCATAATGAGTTACAACATTTAGTGGGCAAACAATGAGTTATTAACCCCAATTCCCCGCTGCCCTCCCCTATCCCCTCCACAGGATAACCTCCTCCATCGGTCGTCTGGATCAGTCCTTGTGACAGGGGACCATGGATAGCCTAGTATTCAGCCAGGTTCTCCTGGCCATGCCTCTGGATAA